>JASCZW010007835.1:57500-59048 GCA_034211315.2 Aedes japonicus
GACTAGCCACACTATGCTACTGTATAGAATTAGAGCAGCATCGATTGGCTCGAGTGGCTGGTTTTCAACTGCAACGAGTATATTCGAAAATTACACAAAGTCTCCATTTACTATTTTCAACGAATATGTACTTATTTAAGCATCTTGAATCCATATCGATAATCAAAATTGAAGCTCAGGATTGAAGCTTTGTTAACATGCAAATTAAAGTTATAAAATTTCCAAATAAGTGTTCAAAATTTCATTATGTTAACTTCCCTTTTTACCCTTCTTACATCAATAGAAGGGTATTAAGATCGCTTGAAAACTCGACTTTTTATCCGAAGCCCACAGGGCCGAGTGTCATATACCATTCGACTCAGCTCGACGAACTGAGCACATGTCTGTGTGTATGTATGTGTGTGTGTGTGTGTGTGTGTGTGTGTGTGTGTGTGTGTGTGTGTGTGTGTGTGTATGTGTGTGTGCGTTACAAATAATGTCACATCGGTTTCTCAGCCATCTGTGAACCGATTTCAGTTCTGTTGACGGCAAATGGAAGCTACAACATTCCCATAGAACGCTATTGATTTTTTTTTCATTCGGACATTTCGTTACGAAGATATGAACGAAACAGTACTTGAAGGCCTATTATAATAGTAATCAAACAGTTTAGTCTCCGGTTACATACTGAGCTATTTGTGTACCGATTTTAGTTTTGTTGGTGCCAAATCAAAGCTATGATATCTTCAAATAACTGGTCAAAATTTCATTATGATTGGATAATCCTTCATGGAGATATGACCAAAACAATACCTGAGAGCACATAATTGTGAGATGACAATATACTCGTTGCAGTGCAAAACCAAACAAGACCAATCACACCAATCGATGCCGCTTGCATTCTATTGTGTCGCATCTGGAGCGTTGTATAGCACATACAGCGGACTAGCCACACTATGTGACTGTATAGAATTAGAGCAGCATCGATTGGCTCGAGTGGTCTGGTTTTGAACTGCAACGAGTATATTCGAAAATTACACAAAGTCTCCATTTACTATTTTCAACGAATATGTACTTATTAAGCATCTTGAATCCATATCGATAATCATAATTGACACTTAGGATTGTCTAATAATGCATTCTATGGACTAATTGTATGAAATTTCTAATATTCATGTAATTTCCCCTTCTATATAAATAACATAAACAGGTCATTAAAGGTTAATAATGGTAATATTTTAATCACATCGATGAACAATCCCTCCAGGATTGACAAATAGTTCATTCTAAAAACTGAATGTATGACATATCGAATATTCTTGGATCTTCCTGGAATTTCTGATGAAAATATGTATCCAGTACAATATTAGCCACATTTGAGTTCGTAATTTTGATGAAATGTAAGAAGGGTTCAGTCTCACCATCGGTGGATTAATGCGGGTTTTTGTTGTTGGGATGAACGGTTTCAATACAGCTTCGAAGGATCAAACTGTGGGATCGGGCTGAGCAACGGGAATTATTAGGTCGACAGCTTCTGCGAGCTAAAATCGGGTCCCAAACGAATCATTA
>JASCZW010007836.1:0-59040 GCA_034211315.2 Aedes japonicus
ATTTTATAAAATAATGTCCTACCGCCGCAACCTGTTAGAAGGGTAAATGTAAGAAGGGTTAAAATCTAGGCTCGTGGCTGTACGTACTATCGAATCATATGTACGTACTATCGAGGGTACGTATTATCGAGGCAAAATGTACGTACTATCGAGGGTACGTACTATCGAGGTATACCTGTAGTACTTTATTGAAATTGTAATGCAAATTTTAATTTACCTTATCATATGGTGTATAAATGATGTCTTTCTGTTCAGTCAAACGAGAGTTATTAGCGTTGGCGAAACGCTCGTAAAATTTGGAAATGACACCCGGTATAGGAAAAAAGAAACGTATTCCTACGTTAGAAATTGAAGTCAAGGATTTCTCTACTGCGAAGAAAGGCGATCGGTTACATTTTTCCTAAAGTACTTTTATTATTAACATAATTTATTTGGTTTTGGTTTCTCTCTGTCTTATTTGCATTATACTTTTGTTTTGTCTGATTCAACCTCACGGTTCTTTTTTTATTTTTGTTTTTATTTCAACGGTGTCGATTTGCCATAAACACAAAATTGTTAGTGTCATAAATTCGAACTTAACTGGAACAAAAATATGGTTAAGCATTTGTTTTTATAAACCGGATTGTGTGTTGAGATTTGCGTTTTTCATTTTTCTTCTTGTTTAAGGATTTTTGGTAGTATAGTTTTGACCACTGTTTCTCAGTTGATGGTGAAATCCAATTTTAATTCTTTGTGTCTGTTCAACAAGCCAAATAAATACACCTATGGCTGGTTTGACTCCATTCGGGTTTGGATATCTATGGGATCAATGTGAGTGTTTAGTTCTGTTTTGTTTCAAAATCACATTTATTTAGTATCGCCTAGGGGTGGGGGTGAAATTACATTTGTATTGGTTATTTTCGCCTTCTGTTTTGCAAATCATGCTACGCGTCGGTGAGTTCTTAACTGATTATCTAACGAATATCAAACGATTCCCTCGAAGGTAACGAAGATAAATACTGCTTTATTTTTACGTTTGGTTTCAATATTGTCAATTCAGACAGCCGCTGGCCGTCGCTGAACTGGCAACAACGATTATTGCGAAGGTCTAAATAAAAATTTCTACAGCTCCGTTCGGTGGCGGCATCAAAGTAAGATCAGGTCACTATTTACAACATCTAGTTTTCCATTAGCACGGGAATACTAAAATAACACTTGGTAATAATACTTGTCCTAGATTTACTTAGCGATAATGCTTTGCTGTTGTCGAGAATTTTCATCGAGTTGTGTATTTGTATAGAATTTAACAAAGTCAGCTTCAACCAGTGCGCTGGAACTAAACCCGAACCTTACTAGAATTAATATGTATAAATACAGTTCATTTATTTATTTTTAAGATCAATTTTGCCTCCGTCCCTCCATCTTTATTGGGTTCTCTTTTCTGAATCAATATTTGCCTCTGATTTCACGCGTTCTATAAATAATGGTATGTGGTGTATATTATTAACTTTCCGCCTGTCCAGTAGAACAAGCGTACTCTATTAGCCGTTGATAGTTTTAGTTGTGTTTAGAAACATGTTTCAGAGCGCCAAGGAAGTTGGGATACAATATCGCTTGATGATGGTTTGCTTACGGAATCAGCTACTCGAACGGTAACGTGATTTTTAATTGGTGAGGTTAGTACAGTAAGTTTGAATCTCTTAGTCAACGTTTTTTTGTTTTTAAGAAAATGGGTGTATTTCGTCATAAGATATTCACTTCTTACCGTTTGGTGTGTCTGTACTTAAAGCCTGTATTTCGGAACGTATCGAGTGTTTAGTAAGTGGTTCGGGTGGTTTGTTTTAGAGCAGGTTTATCGATATTGATTGAACAACTGAGGAGTAATTATAATTTGCATAAACACAAACAATATTTAAACGATAAGGAGTTGTAAATTAGATGTTGAATTTTTAGCTGGACTATGAAAACACACGTATTAAAGTGCTAAAAACTTATTTGGCTATGCATATTCTTAAATCGTTGACAGCTTAGTGATTTCCATGGCGGACTTTCATCGAAGAATCATTCGCCGAATTGATTTTATAGCCGAATTTGTTGATTTTAATGCCGAATTCTAACTAGTTCCCTTAAACTTTACAGTGAACTTCGAGACGCACCGTAAAAACTGCCATTCTATATTATTTTCTAGACAATTTTAATTGGTTGGATCACCAATGTGCAATTTTTTTCTGTCAAGCAATGGCGGCTGGGACCAGAAGAAAAGAGAAAGAATTGCCAACATGTTCACGTCGTCGTAAATTTTCATGGCCTGCCCGGTTGCCGTGCGTGGTTTCGTTTTAGGCAGCAAGGAAAATGGAGATAAAGTCGCAGCCGTAAATTATTTTGAATGATATACTAGTAATTTAACGAATGTTACACTGATAAAAAAGCAATGATTATATCTATGTATCCCAACTATATTTTTTTGGAATTTAATCAACAAATGATATCTAATTGTAACCACACATACTTCCTATGCGTACACATAACCACTATGTGTTGCCACACATACTTTTCATTTGTCACATAAACTTCATTTGTGTTTCTAAGAGGGAGCTGTTTATGCGTGAACACATCAGTGTAATGTGGCATTTTCTATGGATTTTTGCCAATAAATATGTGTGGATTATTTCCCGTGTAGGGCATCTTCAGCGGTGGTCTATTTTTGGATCAACGTTATACTTGCTTGCATCAACAAAACTTGAACAGAACCAGCTAGAATAGACCAACTTTGCGTTTTCCGCATCGGTTTTGTATTTCTTGTTGTTAAGCCCGCCAACACCTGCCATTCTTTGCCAATTATTCAACATCAGAGATTAAAAGTTTTTTTTTTTTCAGAGATCGAAGATTTGACGCAAACTTTTTGGATTGGTTTGACTAAATAATTTTTACTGCCAGTAGTGCGTCGTTAGCAGACGACGAGGAACACTAGCTGTTCCAGGACCACTTTAGCGACAGGCCAACCTACGACGACAAGCTTTTTCTGGCACACGTTTCCGCATGCCAAAGGAGACGTTCCTGGAAATTATATGACACACAGTAGAAACTACTATTTTGAGGGTTAAATCGAGCGCAAACACCAACAATTTTCACCTGACTATAAATGCGTTTGATTTTACCATGCCTGCGATTAGATCAACCATTGTGCGGTTGATATCACTATGAAGTCTGTCAAATTTACCACAAACGTTGAAAGTTTTACCATAAACGTGGTAATTTTGACTGAGAAAGATAGGCGCAGTCGGGTAAAATGGTAGTTTTTACTACAAGATTTTTTCCTGTGTAGAGTCATCTGTTGACTTTTTACAGCTAAGTTGTGATGCAGCTGGAGAAGTCGGCCTGAGCCCGTTACAAAAATGCACTGCTGCCTTACGGTTGTTGGTGTATGGTTCCTCAGCTAATTCTCTCGACGAAAATGTAAGTGTTAGGGAAATAACCAGCCTGCAGATTGTTTGCAAAGCTATCCTGAAGACTTACCACCCACAGTATTTGCGTCCCCTAAAACAGAAAGAGGTGAAGAATTTGATGAAAGAAAATGCGTCCGAAAAGTTCAGGGAGCTTCACATGAGCTCTATAATCTTCCCAAAAGATAATGGTTCTTCCTAGAAGCTCTTGCAACTCTCCAGAAGCTCAAGGAGCTTCCCAGAAATTCAGAAAACTCATCAGAATGTTTATTTCACAGAAGTTGATGCTCAGGAAACTTTCGAGAATTCCAGGGAACTACCCAACAAATTCAGTAAACTTTCCGTAAAATTAGAGAGCTCCCAAAAATGCGGAGAGCTTTACAGAAATTCATGAAGCTTTTCAAAAGTTTTCGGATCTTTCTAGTGATTCAGAAAACTTCTTAGACGCTTATGAAACTTCCCAGAAGTATGAAAAACTTCTCAGAAATTTAGGGAACTTGTAGGAGTTCAAGGAACTTCCTTGGAATTCAGGGTATTTCCCAACAATTCAGAAAACTTCTTGAAAATTCAGGAAACGTCCACAAATCAGGAAACTTTCCAGAAGCTCAGTTTACATCTCAGACAATCAGAGAATGTACCAGAAATTCAGAAGTGCAGGGACCTTCTCAGAAGCTCAAAGAACTTCTCAGATGCTCTGGGTACTTCCAAGAAATTCAAAAAACTTCTCAGAGCTTCAGGAAACGTTCACGAAAATCAGAAAAATTTCCAGAAGCTCAGCGTTCATATCAGACGTTTCGAGAACGTTTTAGATATTCAGAACACTTCCCAGAAGATCAGGAAATTTTCCAAAAGCTCAAAAAATGTCCCAAAATCTCAAGAAATTTCCCAAAAGCTCAAAAAGGTATACTAATACTTCAATAGAAAACCCACAATAATGATAAAAAAAACTATGAAAAGAATCCACAGAAATATGTGTGATTGCCGTACGACATTCCGGTGACTTGAGCCTGGAATACTCACCCCGGAACAGCTTCCCATGAAGCCACGAATAGACAGAAAATTATATGAACTGAACCCACTTTGTGTGTGTCAAAATTCTTGACATCGTTACAGAAGAACATTTTTCATAGTTATTGAACCATCCGGTCACTTGGCTTTGAATTGGCCAATTCAGAGTAGGTTCCTATATGGCCACGGACGGGCAGACAATTATTTGTAACCCTAAAAATGTGTCAAAATTCTTGGGATCGTCCCAGAAGAAAATGTTTTATTGTTATTGGTACATCCGATGACTTGGCTTCGGAGTGGCCAGTCTAGAGTAAGAAACGCAAATCAGAACTTTCGCTACAGGTATGTTCGTTGGCAATGAAATCCAAAAGTGCTGGTGAATTTTTTCACGCGGACAACCATTGAACAAGCTTGTGGAAGAGAATTTGCAGTCGCGCAAGAACCTGTTAACAATTCAGTCGAACATGATGCAGTCGCAAGGGTTCCACTAAATGACGCCTGCTTGAAAAAATGAAAAGACCAGAAAAAATACGATTCTCCTCTTCGTAGTCACTCAAATACATTTTGGGTATTTTCGTAACCGTAAAAGATCGGCTTCTTAAAAGTGTTGTTTTTGTTTGGCAGATACACAACGGTTGAAAGCTTGAAAACTGATTTGAACCAACAGTTGGGATGCTATCAAGGCCACTCACTAGTGCGTGTGGTTAATTTCAGTAGAATTCAGAAATTTCAAAAATTCGTTAAAATAACGAATTTGAGGACCAATTTAAACCAACAGTAAGGATGCTATTGGGACCATAAATGCATAAAAATATCGAGTTTGAGTACCATTTTAAAAACGTTAAAAAATACATATTCAAATGTAATCCTTTACTTTTTGTAAGCGGAATGGAAGTTTTTGCTATGGAATACTAGCGAAAGAATAATTGTAATAAAAAATCGCATAACAGTTAGTCTAACACATAATTAAAAAAGGTGCAGAGAACTCCACGACGTCTTTTGCATGTAACAGGAAATGCTCCCCCTCTCTGTCACCTTAATGAAAATTTAAAAAAAACAACATGTTAAAGAATTGCTTCTCTATTCAAACGAGTGAGTCGCCTTGATGAGAGCGGGGCTCACTAGCTTTTAAGTAGCCATACTTTTGTCCGAATGGATCTAAATTCGGATCTAAAGATCTAAATACTCAAATTAGGAGTCCAAAAAGTCACTTGTTTGCGTTCCCTTGACACCTATTAACGAAGAATTATTGAAAATAAGATGGTATTTGCAATGTTGTTCGAACAAGTAATGTACACAACAAAACCGGAAAAAAAATATATCGATGACTATTTCCGTTTGTTTAGTTATAATATTCGTATTTTGGTGCGATTGTTGATATTATGCTCATGTTTTCTGAGATGTTTTTGGCGTGTAATTTCCATTAGTTTACATTATGAGAAGTAGCTTAAACGTTTTTTGTAAGGTAAAACCATTTACGAGCAACCTTAAGAATAGTTCGAAAAATTTTGTGAAATTATCTGCATCGGCTTTTGTTGAACACCGTCTTGACTTGCTGAGAGCTTAACAACCTGCACAACGAAAACAATTTGCGATGTAGTCAAAACTATATTTCGAATGTAAGATATATGATCACTTTTTAGGTAATTGTTATAAAATAGTTTAATCTCGTTTTCACCATATAACCTCTACATCCATACATATAGTTAAGGTTTTTTATTGTCTGCACTCGGTCTGGATTAAATACCAACTTTTTGTCATAGAGTACAGCATTTGTTTTTTTCGTGAAAATTGTCATCTTCTTATGGTAACTGAACTTCACCGCCCATTCAGCATATTGTTTACCATCTGACATATTGTTAAAACTATAGAGGAGATTGTTAGTTTAACGTTGTCAACTGAAAAGCAAATTTTCAATAGGTCGTAAGTAACATATTGCTATCATCAAGAAAATCAGAAGTTTTGGAAATTAGTTTCAATTCCTATTTTTGAACTGCCCATGAAGCAAATATGTGGAACCAACAAAGTTAAGCAAGGCTTAGCTTAGAATCAATAATGATTTCCATTTAGTTGAATCCAAATCGATGTATTCAATAAATTCAACTTAAATTCAGTTAGGGCAAATACGACCACATTATACGTCGTTCGGAAAGTTATCACATTACATCCGCCGGGTGCGTTACACTCAGCCAAATAATCTTAAGAATTTCATAAGGTTGAACTTATGAACGGTGCTATGGAATTTCATAAGACTAACTTATGAATGGGTTTTGTTTCATACGACGTTGTTCTTGTACGCCTTTAAGCTTTCCTGATTACAAGTGTTGATATGTATTAGTGCACTCAGCTAAATAAACTTTCGATATTCATAAGATTACATTATGATTATTTGCTATAAGGAATCAGTATGAATTTCATAAATTAATCTTATGAAATATAATGATGTTGAAAAAATAAAACTATGGAGCAACCTGGATTCGAACCTTGGACGTTGACGTTGTGGGTCCAGTGACTTGCCCACTAGTATATATCAACACTTGTGATCAGGGAAGCTTAAAGGCGTACAAGAACAACGTCGGGTGAAACAAAATCCATTCATAAGTCAGCCTTATGATATGCCAAACCATCGTTCATAAGTTGAACCTTATGAAATTCATAAAATTATTTGGTTCAGTGTGGGCAAGTCACTGGTCCCATAACCTCAACGTTCAAGGTTCGAATCCCGGTTGTTCCATATTTTTATTTTTTCGACATCATTATATTTCGTAAGATAAATTAATGAAATTCATACTGATTTCTTATAACAAATAATCATAATGCAATCTTTTGAATATCGAAAGTTTATTTCGCTGAGTGTACGTCGTGTCGCAAAATCTGTTTCGACATGCAATAACGTTATCTAATGCACATAATCATTTATGTGCATTAGATAACGCAGAAAATTCAATGCTTGATTTGACAGAAAACAATTCGGATATTTACTGTAAATTTAAGCCAGATACCGCCTGAATCTAACCTGTTGTATGAAAGATTGCAAACGTTGTTGTATGATGCATGCAAGATTGCTGAATTTTGTTATTTACGCCTCCTTTGGCTAGAGCACATGAGCAGTACGATGCTTCCGCACGAGAAAAACGACCATTTGAACAGCTTCTAACTGTCAGGAGGTAGGTTGATCTGGTGGAAATACTCAAGTAAGTTTTGTCGGATTTCGCGTAGGGTAAATGACGACTTCGTCATGGCGTCATAATTGAAGTCACTGAGTGCACAGTTCTCAACAAATGATGCAAGGACTTCGTAAGAGCTCCTGTGCCTTGCAGACTCAATAGTGCTTCAAGCTAGGTTTTTTTGTGATTTTCTTTTAAGAGAACGTTTGAAGATCAAACGTTTACTGCAGGTTAATGCCCTGATAGGCATAAGACTAAGATGAAAGAAACACGTACAAATAGTTTCTGTTCGCCTAATGCATGCTACCAACAATTCCATAGAGATACTCGTTTTTGTGCAGCATCAATCGCAATGCTAGATCAGTTCGTTAGCTTTTTTCGATATGAAGCACGGTTCAGCCAAGAAGAAAAGGCCCGGTTGTCACTTGGAATAACTGCAGTCAATCGAAAAGGACCACTTCTTATGCATCTGGATTTTCGAGTGCGATTACCAGACTACGAGTCTTCGGTAGCAAAAGGTATAAGCTTATTCCGTCGGTGTAAACAGGTATATTTAGTTTACTCTTGGATGCTTTGTTCCACAATTGGCTAGTTCTTCGTAACGTAATTTATGAACAGAGTTACATGGAGCTGACAAATAATAAAATTTAAAGGTAACACTTAACAAATTCGATGAAGATTCGAATAAAAGATCTTTAATTAGATTTTTCTAGACCTAGGACCTTGGAATTCCTATATCTAATCGGAAATCAAACTTATCCACTTTCTAGAACGTGTAAGTGGTTGGTATTGCGCCTTAGGGAGCACACAGTCGCCATAGTCATTAGAACTGATAGGAAGTTTCTTCGTTTAAATTCAGAATACCTTTAGTGAAAATTTATTCACTATTATCAACTCAAAACTGGTTTTGAGTTCGGCTGATCATGATGACACTTCTTCGAAATAAAATGATGACTATTCGAACGAGAATCGAAGATTCCCAAGGCAGTTCCCTCAAGGCAACACACCTTTGCAGAACTATCCGACGAACAAAGCATAAATTTCGATAAAATCCTGCATGTTTAATGCAGAAAATTTGAAGACTAAAATTTCAAGTTAATACCTTTAATTTAATACCTTTAATGAATTTATTCAAAATTTATTCACTATAATCTACTCAAAACATGCTAAAGTATGCATAAGCAGTTATTTGATTTTGGACGTAAATAAAACTATTTTAGAATTTAGGTGCTTATGATGACACTCCTTCGGAATAAAATGATGACTGTGCCAAAAAAGATATTCATAATCTATGAAAAAGAATTCTAAATTTCGATAAAATCCTGCATTTCCAATGAAGAATATCTAAGGACTTCCGAAGTCCGAAAAATTCAAAAAGAATTCTTCAAAGAACTCAAAAAATAAATGCTTCGTAAAATCCAGCAAAAGATTTCGGCGCATTCAAAACTCTGATACCAACAGTTTCAGTCCCAAAACATCGAAATTTGAACAACCAAAGCCAACCAAGAACTATTTGCAAACCTAGTTCAACAAGCCGACTCGAACCTACTAAACACAATTAAAAAGAAAGCCTAACAATCTCGTTTTCTATTCCAGCACTCTTGAACAATTTCCTCACGGTGTTCTCCAATCTTCATCCACAAACAAGCATCAACGGTTATTTTTAAATTCGATCCGATCCGATGTTTGATGATTTCGTCTTCCTTACTTTCGTCTTGCTTCGGACGCGTTTTTCTCGCTATTTGCCTACGCATGATTTCTAAACCGACCAAAGCATGACCCAATGTTTCCCTTACTTCTTCCTCCGCTAGATATACATATGTTGATCCATTATTGATGAGCATTTTCAACCACTGATCGTTTTCACTTGTCTTATTTCCTTTATTTTATGTTTTCCAAATTATTTGTCTCGACGCGTGTTTCCGGTTTCTTAACAACTAGGCTTGTTCTTCTGTATTATTATTATCATGATAAATAATATACCAAGTACTTATATGGTAAGATATTCTTCTCCTCTTGTTTGTTTCTTATAGGATTACTTTTTGTTTTGTCATAAACTAACAATATTTTCTTTTTCTTTTTTGCTTTCGCTTAAATCTGGATATTTGTTTTGGTTTGTCCTTTCGATTTTTAAGTGTTTCCCTCTTTTTGGTTTGCTATTTCTTCATTGTTCCGGTAATGTTTGTATGTTTATGCATGTGTGTCTGTGTGTGTGTTTGAGTGTATGTTGCTTTGTATCTGTTTTGTTTTGCTGTTTCATGTTTCGTACGCTCAATGCTTGCTTATGCAGGTGTGTGTAATATATATAACAATGTACGATCTAAATAGGATCTGGGAGAAATATTAACTGCTGTCGTGTCTCTCGATTTGTTATTTGGTTGTTGTTTTTTTTTTTTGCTTTCTTTACTCTTACTGCGGTTGCCGTTGTCTAAATATTGTGATGACAATTTCCCAAATTACACTAGAAATCCCAAACTGGATCCTTTCTGTCGGTGTGAGTGTTTGTATTTGCGTGTGTATGTCTGCTGATTCTGCTGCTGAGCACGCTTCATATGTTGCTTAGTAACCGAGCTAAAAGGGATACTCCTGACCCCACTTTGCACAACTATCCACTTCTTCTAACTCCGTTTACAACAAACGGAACCAAGGGTGCGATGTTTTACGAAGTTTAATAAGCAGGAGTATTGAAGTCGCCTAGAATAATCAACATGTTAAAAATTTAGTTTCAGATGAAAGTTGACTCTCCCACTCACCACCCGGTTGCTGTTGCTGCTGCTGGCCACCACCGAACGGCTGCTGCTGGAACTGTTCGCTCTCGCCTCCGCCACCTCCCACCGGATAGGCCGAGTACTGATTCGTGGCATTCGGATCCGACTCGTACGTCGATTGGAACGATGGATCCACACCGGCCTTGAAGCGCAGATACGCAAAGTAAGCGCAACCGGCCCAGGTGAAGATCGAGAAGAACGAGAACACGATGGAAGCCTGCACGTTGTTCACACCCTCACCATTGGGCGGATCGTCTGCCTTGCCCCACGCATTGGTCAGATAGCAGAATCCAACAAAGTACAGGAAGGTCCACAATGCTACAAAGAAACCATCATATCATTAGTTACAAAGTTTCAGTATAGCCTCTCTGCTGGACCCCACTCACCGGAAAACGCCAAATCACCGAGAACGTAGTGCTTTCGGGTCTTGACCGAGGACATCTGCTCGAATAGGTACTCGCCAGCGATGAAACCCATCGATGCCAGGAAAGCAATCACGCCGATTCCGACGGCGTAGTTGCACGCGTTGGCGTCCCGATTGATGATGCAGTAGTCCTTGCCGTCCTCTTCCCGCCAACCCTCGGACGAGACGCATCCGAAAACGATTATCGCAAAGAGCTGGGGATGAGTTCGGAAATAGGTTAGTTTAGGAAAGTTAAAACAGTTCGACAGTTATTGGTGGGTATGAATCTTCTCTGACGGAATCTGAAAATCTGAAAGAGTGAAAGGAGTTCGATTCGTTCCTGTTATCTCGTTTGTAAGAATAGATTCGAAATTATTCAGACCGTTGGGCTTTAGCTACCGAGGGTGCCGTGGGTGCCGTGCACCTCCTGGAGCATGGCTAGCACCCCCTAAGGATAATCTGCTAATTAGTTTGTTATGTTATTATTCTGCATTCTAATCGCAGTGTCTTTTACATTTTACCCATTTCTGGTTGATTTCCAATAACTAACAAAGTTGATTGCACTCATCTTTTTGGCAACACATCTGCGGTAATCAGGGATGCCATATTTACAGACATGTCTATAAATTTGCAGACTTTTCATTTTTGTTGCAGACTTTTCCAACGATGCAAACATTTAGCAGACATTTTATTTATGTAGCAGACTTTTATAGACATTTAGTTTTTTTTAAAGTTCGGATTTAAAACGTACAAGGATTTAAACAGTATTGTAGTTACAATAAGAAGCTTTGTTGAATTTTTTTTCAAAATCGTAGGTATCATTTAAAGTAGAAATCCTTGAAGAAACGAAAGCGGTGGGCCACTTGGAGACACAATGGGTTCGCAGATAAGTATCGTATAGGCCCTTTCTGAGGGTAACATGGAGTCCCTACTTATGGTAGTGTTCAATCCCATGCGAAAAATGATTGTCAAAGCGTTGGTAATATTGGTCCTTTGCCATTAAGTCACAACGAAAATCAAGGTTTACAACAATACAAATCATATTTGAGAAACTTACCGTAAAAAGCGGTTGCTGAATATTTGCTCAAAAGCACGGTCGGTTGCCACTCGGCAGACAGAACAATAGTAGAAGTTCTGAGCTATTGAAATAAATCTTAAAACTCTGAATTTTTCAAAGTACTACTAAATGCATCATTTCAGTATATTTGTGCTAGGGATTTAGAAATATATCTCTGACTTAGTCCTAGATTCCTAGAAGTATAGAAAGAAAATACCCACAATTTAGGATACATCCTGGAAAGTTTAGAAGACGTCTTCCCAGAGCTTCGGGAAGATAATTCCCGAGGAAGAAACTTCCTCAAAAAAAAAAAAACTTCTACGATGGTCAGGTAGAAACTTCTCAGAAGTATTGGGAGCAAGCAGTCCTAGCAAGAAGAACCTTCAAAAATTCAGGACCGAACATTACTGAAGTTCAAGATTATACTTACCAGAATTTCAGGGCAGAACTTCCCCAAGAACCAGGAGAGGACTTATCAGAGCTTCAGGACGAAGTGAAGGGAAGAGGACTCCTTTGAAGTTAGAACTTTTCAGAGGTTTTGGAGTTCATCCCAGAAATTCAAGATTAAACTACTAAAAAGTTCAGAAAAAAAACCTCCCCAAATTTTAGACGGGAACTAACCAGGAAGGGCACTAACTTTAATTTCTCAAAATATCAGGAAAAAAAATCCTCAGGAAGTGCTAGGCAGATTTTGCAAAGCTCAGAGGAGAATATTTCAAAATTTCAGAATAAAGATTTCTCAAAATTCTTTAGAGATAACAGAATTAATCTTTCCAGGAGCATTGGTGGTAATTCTTTCTAATTTGAGCACAAATTTCCCAATAGTTTCGGAACAAACTTCCTCAGAGCTATGAAGAAAACTTCTTAAAAGTTCAGATGTCCCGGAAGAAACTTCAAGAACAAATTTTAGGGAATTTTCCTTGAAATTTTGGAGACGGCTTTTCCAAAGTTTCAATAAAAATTTACTCGCAGTTTAGTATGAGATCAATCAGAAGTTTGGAAAGAATAAGCTCAAGAAGACTTGTAGGATCAAGAAGGTTTTTTTCCAAAAATTCAGTAAAGAACTCCTCAGTAGTACATAAGTTCCAAAAAAAGACAAAAGTTTAGTCAACAATCAATATGCAACTAGCGATTTGAAATTGGTTCACTGTTGTAGAACCCCTTGGTCTGAAATACACCTTGAAGTCAGCACCTTGCTGTACATATTTGCGCCTTTGTTTTGAAGTTTGACGACCTTTAAAGTATACGAATTGCCCGATGAAAATCTTCCGAGGAAATGTTTCACGCTAGATACTTTGTGTATAAAATCTAGGAAGAAACTTATCCAGAAGTATAGGGTGAGCTTAGTAGCTCAAGAAGGAACTTCTCCCCTGAGGTTCAGAAGAGAACATCTCGGAAGTTCAGAAAAGAACTTCCCTTAACTTCAGGAAGAAACTTCTTACAACTTTAAGAAGATTTTCCAAGAAATTTTGGAGAGTACTTTCCCAAAGTATTGCGAAAATTTTCCTCGTAGTTCAGGATGGGACTTATCAGAAGTTTAGAAAGTAACTATGGTCAGGTAAAATTTATAAAATGTTTCTGGAGGGTAAGGTTGGTTTCTTAAATGTGAATTGCGAAGAAAATAAGAAGTGACTGCCAGGAAGTTCATGACGAATTGTGTCTGACGTTCAGGAGGATACATTCAATCCAAGAAAAAGATGCAGAAACGTTTACATAATCACACATATATCGAAAATGACATAATTCGCTCTCTTATTACGTCTTCTCGTCGAAAGAAGTCTAATTTTGTAAAAAAAAATAATTACAGACTTTTATAGACATTCCCAGACATTTCAAATTTTTATCACAGATTTTTGAAAAAAATATCTGGCATCCCTGGCGGTAATAAAAATAACCTTTTGATTTTGAATTATTTCACGGATCGCTGAAACGTTTCACTTATATGACAGCTAAACCCTCCACTTTATTTCGTGCTATGTTTACATTCTTATTATATTCAGTAAAATTGTGTTGAATCAAGTGAAAGTGCAGCAAAATCCGAATTTATCGCTGCACGATCTTGGCAAGAAACTAATGAAACAGACGGCCATATTGAATAGAAAATATAAAAAGAAGATCGCAGCAAGCTCTGACCACGAACTGTTGGGCTTTGGTGAGCTGTCAAGTTCACTTGTGATAGGGGATGCTGTGTTTAAGACTACAGACTCATACCTAAACATCATTTGTGTGTTAAATAGAACTAAAGTCCTGGTAAATGGCTTTCGAGAACAAACCAATTGCTTGATTACGAACTTTAGCTGATTGTTGCTGACTATCCGGGTGAGCGCTTTCCATTTTACTAATTCTTTTGCCGTTTTTGCTAAGAGGAATGAAAATTACTGCCAGCCTATTCAATTGATTCATTGTGCAATTTCACTGATTCTGATCAATCACGGAGTAGCAACCATTGCACTGTGGGCAAAAACGAGCCAAAAGCCGGATCTTTTATGAAAGCTAGTCGCAGTCCCTTAAAATGAGCATTTCTAGTGTGACAAATCACGAGAAATCGATTGAAGATAGTTTCAGCACCGCACGACACGGGAAGTTGTCCATTTTTCCCGATTCTCCCCATTATTATACCTCAAACTCAAATGTCATTTAGTTTTATACATTGATGTCACCAATATACCCCTCATTTGCACTGTACTAATGTAAAATTATCCGGAGAATAGAATGAAGATGATACTGCTTTGGTTAGATCTTCAGAAGTGGTCCATTTCACCTGAATTCCTCTCGTACTCTCATACTCTCATACTAACCCAACTTAAAAAAAAAAAAAAAAACTGAGTAGTAGTTCCCACGCTAGTTACTCACGACCATAAATTTAGATAATAGCTCATGGCTCGTATAAGCCACGTATCGCTCAACCAGCTTTTCACTGAGCAGACCATCGACAATATCATCGGCTCTCATTGATCGCTGATAATTTATTATCCTCTCTCATCCATGCAGGAAAATATCGCTCATTCAAGATCATCTCCTTTATCATCTCCCAACATTTAGAAGGATCCACAGCTTGTGACACCTGTTCGTGTAACTCATAGGAGAATTTCAAACGGCAACGGCTGTTTTGGTGTTAGTAAAAGGCACAAAATCGGGTTCTCGAGATGAGTGAAAAACCATTATCGCCTGAAAAGTAATGCCGGAAAGGAACGAAATTATCGGCTCTCTTTATAGAGTGAAAAGATATTTTCTCACGAGAATTACTTTGCTAGATCAAATATCTCTCACTCGTTGTACCGATCTGGTCATTCTCAGGACGAATAGGGACATTTTTCTTCTCAGATCTTCTCAGCGAAAATTTCAATCCCTGCTCACGACTGAGTAAAAGCAACTCTCGTTCTGAGTTAGAGCTCACGGCCGTGTGTTTCCAAGTTCCAAGAGTGAAAAAATCAGTCACCGTTTTCTTGTATCCGAAAATTCAGAAAGTAAAATGCTGACGAATAAAAATCTTTCAGATGATCTCAGAGAAAGATCTTTCGGATAATTTTACTTAAGTACAGTGCAAATGAGGTTAATAATGATGGGTCCAATACTCAAAACCGTATGTTATATAATTTTTTGCAAGTATGAGTAAAATTGACCACTTCCGAAGGTCAAACCAAAGCAGTGTTATCTTCATTCAATTGTGCGGATAATTTTACGTAAGTACAGTGCAAATAAGAGTTATATTGGTGACATCAATGTATAAAACTAAATGACATATGAGTTTGAGGTATAATCATGGGGACGATTTCTCGTGATATTTTACATTAGAAATGCACATTCTAAGGGACTGCGACTTGCGGCCAAAAAAGATCTGTTCTTTTGGCTGTTTTTTGCCCACAGTGCATTGATACTTGCAGTCAGTCAAGCTAAGCTAAGCAAATACAATCTTGTCAAAAAACTAAAATTACCAAAAAGTACCATGTTTTGTGTTTGCAAATCATTTGACCAGTGCTCGAATACGGATCGGAAGGTTGGAAGTGGAACAAACCGAAAAGTATGCTCCTGACAAACGGACAAGGAGGTGGTAGCCATTATTGAGAAAAATGACCAGATTTTTTCGCCACAGAAAAACCACCGACGTCGACAGGGATTGAACCCATACCCACTGGGGTGCCAAATAGCAGTCACGCTAACCACTGCACCACCAAGGCCGGCCGATAAGGATGTGTAAGAGAAAGAATGTTTGCAAAAGCGGTTGCTACCGTTTGTCAGAAGCCACGACTCTCCAGCTATGTTTTGGCCTGATTTGGCCCCTTTTCACTATGCAAAATCCGTCCTGGAATGGTAAAGGTACAAGGGGTCAAATACCGCCAAAAACCGCCAATCCACCAAACTGTCCAGGATTTCAGCCAATAGAGAAGTACTGGGCTCTAGTTAAGCGGAAACTTTTTGAAACTCAGAAAAAATCGAATAATTTCACGAGAATATGGAAAGTCGTCACAGTTGGCGTATCTGAGGATACTGTACGGAAAATGTCGGGTATATCACAGAAAGAAGGATTAACATCTTAATGAACTGTTTCTAATGTAGATATAACTCTTTTATAGTGAAATAAACAATCGGTTCTGTGAATTTCTTGCCAGAAATTTAATGTGGGTAGGCTTTAGTGAGAGGCTTAACAATTGATTCCGAATTTAATGTATCTGCAGTGACGTGAATTAGGCTGGTAAACAACGCGATTCGCGAATAACCCAAAACCAAGCCACACAGCAACGCCTTCTTAACGAACACTGGCGACTGAACCAGGATGGCGCGAGTACAGACAGCTTCCTCTAAAGGGAGCTCATCAACAACTACAGAGTGGTAATGGACACGGAATCAGCATGTGCTCGATGACTTTAACTGCCCCGCCGCTTCGTTGAAGTCGCTGCTTTGAATTCGCTCAATCGAAAAATGGTCGTAATTTCGGGCAATTTCGATGATTCATTAGCTTGGGGTCAAAATCGATCTTGTTGACAGCATACCTATCCAGGACCACCTTCGAATAGTGGCAGCTGGACAAATCAGATAAACGGCAATGCACGATTTTTCGGGCATTCTTCGATGTAAACTTGGGATGTCATCGTTAAGGTTGTGGCAAATGTTTCCGTTTTCAGGCCAAAACTGCAATTCGCTTGTTATATCATGGCTTTCTTCGCGAACTTGTCGGCAAACAGGAACTTGAATCTTCCAAACACATTTCTAAATCCAGTCGCATTGTAAAACTTTTGAACAGGAAGCTGTTTAAAATCGAGTTTGATGTATGTTTCTTCATCGATCAAAGTGCTTGTGTTTCATCAAAACACTGTCGTACATGAGCCTTGCATACTTTTTGACTACGGAATTTGGCTTCATGTGCCGGTTTGGATGTTTACTGGCGTTAAACGCCTTGTATCCACCCCTGGCAAGGAGCGTTCCGCACCGTTTGAAAATTCTCGTTATACCTTCTGTTCACATCTCGGAGCTGACGATCCCTGGTTCCAGTTTTTTTATAGGTCCACTTTTCCTTCCAGCACTCAATAAACTGTTGTTTTCGGCATCTTCAGCACTTAAGCAAGCTTGGAATCGGACCACTCCGGATTTTCCAGGTATTTGTGCACAATATGTGTTCTTCTTTCGACCTCCATTTGACATTATGTCTGAACGCGATCGACTACTTTGATCAATTTTGCACCAGTTGTTCTCTATAGAAGTGTAAACAAACTTCTGTCAAAGATTTCCGATTCCCAACACTAGAGGCGTGCAAGCGAAGGACGAGGGGTGTACCAATTTACATTAATTCTAGTTTAAAGCTACGAAAAACTAAACCTAACCTAATTTAAGTAAGCTGGAAGAACTTGGTATAGTTCCAAACTCGTTTGAGCCCGATCCAACAGCAGTGTTGACTTGCGTGAGAAAAGTAAGAGACATTCACTTTTAAATTATTGCTTACACAAATGGATATGCTCCTCCTGCCATCGAGTTTTTGCATTCACGTCGAACAATGAGTGAAATGGTCAGTAAAATTAATAAAGTTCGTCATTTTTTTAACATGCTAACAGCCATTCTCCAGCAATCTCAACACTTAGCTCCATTAACGAATTCTATGTCTAGTTTATATTATATAACGAATACCATAAGAAACATGTTTGCATTTTATTGTTATTCTTGCTTTAACAATTACGAGAAATAAAAATTCTAAATTTGCTTTCATAACAAACCAAACTAGCTGGCAACAGTAATCGACATGGGAGAGAACAAGAGTGTTTGTTTGTATTTATTTACATCGAAACGCAAAGGAATGCCTCTCTTGAATGGAAAAGAGAAGTTTCACATAACGGTCCCTCTTACTCGAATTCCATCGAATCCACCCACACTTTACTCTCGCTGTTTTCGAAACTCGAAGAGTAGAGGACCAACATCATCAATCTTAAGGTTATTCAACAACCAATCACAGATGATCATCTTAACAGTTTTCACGGTTTAGATGGTGCCTTGGGTCTCGTTTGAATATCTTTCCAGTGTACCAAAAAACACAAGTTTAAATTTACTTTAAAGAGTTCCTTCCACTTCAACCTCACTGCACTTCGTTCCCAATCAAATTAATCATTTTGTATAACCTGAGCAGTGCAAATCTTGGCAAGAACCAAACACTCGACCTTCTCTCTTTCTCTCTCTGTTCTTCCATTTTGCTCACTCTCATCCAACACTTATTCAATTTCCGCTCCGCTCCGTGTATCCTTTCCTGTTTTGCAGCCGAAAAACGTAAATTGATTTCCAAGTCAAGAACCGTTCCAACTTTATCGGACGGGTTTTCACCTACCCCATCAGTGGTGGTGGTTCCTCATCAACAGTAAAACAATTATTGAAATTTCCTCCTCATATCCTGACTGGTGGCTTTTCTCGTTGAAACGAGCTTCACTCGGGCGCGAGATGGTGTTTACATAACACCATTTCACATAGCAGCAGTTTGAAGCCCGTGGCGCCTCGACTACTCACATGACTCGCCATCCTTCCTCCTCCTTCGTTTCCTGCATTGGCGCCATCCTGGCAAACTTACTGGATTGGAGTTCACAAACCAACCGAAGATGTGACATAATCACATTTACTCACGCTTGCCACCTTACTATGCATTCTTCAATATGAGCGCCCAAGAGATGATGCATTTTCCTTGCATCCGCGTCGTCGGTGGCTTCAGTTCGCTTTTTCTTCATTATTAATTCCCTCGGCATTTCCATCCGTCTTATCCGACTCAGGTGGATGCTTTTAATGAACGTCGTGTGTACACAAACCTACCAACCCAGGTCGAAACGGATCGTGGATTTGTGAAGAGCTTCCACTTTCCAGTTGATTGGCGCCCAAGCGAAAAGGGTCCCGAAGTGAGAGCAAAACGTTTGCGGTGGGGTTCGGTAGAATTCAGCCTCCTTTTGGCCTTTTTTTTTCAAGTTGGAGGTGCTGTTGAGGTGACACACGAACGGACGAATATCCTACCCACTTCAGAGCTGGAAAAGCGCCATGCTAGCGACCAGCACTGAGGGGGAAAATCGATACGACAGAAATCTAGTTCCTAGACAGTCTCGGGAAGGAGACAGGAAATGTGGCGGATCGATTCCGGACGCTAGGTACCAGAAACTAGTGGCACATTCTTGCGAGGGAGACTCGCGATAACTGCCAACTTGTGGAACGTGGTGTATGAATGCGCTGGGCACATGCATGAGTTCGGGATTGAGAGGAATTTCTTCCATGAATTTGGTGTGGAATTTTTGATTGGGACGGAAGTTTTACCGACTATAGGAATGGGATCTATTTGGTGGTCGCAGGCATGGATTTATTCACAGATTCTTGATATTCAATGGCATAGGTTATAGGTAAATCACCGCCAACTTTGACGCTTCTCTCTGTCTAGTGTATGTCTTGCCAATCCATCAAGTCAAACTAGGTGAGAGGTAAAGTCGCAGGGCTTACAATTGCAACATCCTTGGTTCGATATCGATCGGAGGCTTTTAATTTTGTTTTCTTTGCAATTGCTTTTTACGTAGTTTGTACCTATAGTTTTCAAACTACAATAGTGTAGTAAATCATAATTTGAAAACACTTTAAACGCCAATAACTGCTAAGTAAAACAATTGATAATGATAACTTAAAAGCTGTTTTGCTTCATAATGGAAATGAGCATCCTTCTATCCCAGTAGCACATTCCAAATTGCTGAAGGTTACTGGATTCGTTGTGATATTCAAAATACTGTTGGGAAGTGATTTTATCGTTTTTCTCATGGGTCTTCAAGGTAAGAAATGTTAATTTTTCATGTACCTCATATTAGGGTGAGCAGTATTTGACAAACGACATCTATGAATTTTTGAAGAGCACATAAGTGCTGCAGTGAAAATTGACGCAATCAAATGTTAACATAAATCTGGTTTCAATGTTTGACTTATTCCTTGTATATAAGTATCAACTAACATGCTAACCATTCACACAAGTACCAAATAGAATAGTTGATTAGATAGCAGCATATTTTTATTTGCTTTTCTAATTGGCTTCAGATAGTGTCAAACAGGCCCATCTATGCTAAAGTTTTCTTCTAGTTCTCTAAAAAACTTCCATGAAGTTCTCTACAAAACTTTCCTGAAGTTATATGAAAAACTTCCCTCAAGTTTATTTATTTATTTATTTATTTGTTTATGTCTTCGAATAAAAATATAACACACAGACATTGACTGAATAACTATCTCTTATCTTTGATTTAAAAGTGTTCTTGCTTATATTAAAACCATACAAGTGGTACAAATCATTGAACAATGCACAACAAACATCAAGAGGGTTATTCTGCCGGTACTGTGTCCTATGAGCAGAGCGTCGAAGAAATTGCGTTCTCCAAATAGATCTTTAAGTAGCGTTGAAATTGAGCTTTGCTAAGAGTTCGCACCAGTCAATGTTATTTCCGATCAGGTCAAACACGAAAAGTTGTTGTAGATTTATCCGCCTGCATCGTAGAGTTGTTAGATTTATGAGTGCGCAGCGATGTTCATAAGGCGGCAGTAGGATTCGATTTTGCCAAGGAAGCCTTCGGAGTGCATATCTAATGAAACTTTTTTGCACTCGTTCTATGCGATCAATCTGAACGGCATGATACGGGGCCCAGGCTGTGACCCCGTATTCTAATAAGCTACGAACAAGAGATATATACAATGCCTTCAGACAATACACGTCGTTGAATTTTCTGGTGTTACGTTTGATGAGCCCTAATATTGCGAAGACTTTCGCTGTAGCTGATGAGATGTGCTCAGGAAAACGCAATTTGGAATCAAGCGTAATTCCTAAGTCCTTGATTTGCGTGACTCGTGCTACTGTGGCAGTTCGCATTGAATATTCGAAGAATGTTGGTGTGCGTATCCGTGCGTATCAGCGTGCTCTCAAAAACCTTCGGAAGGCAGCTCAGGATGGAAATTCCTCTGTAATTTTTGACATCGTGCACGTTGCCCGATTTGTGGATTGGCGTTATCAGAGCCTCATTCCATTTCACAGGAAAGACACTTTCAGCAATGGAACGATTGAAGAGCAGAGAAGCTGGTTGAGCCAATAAAGCAGAGCACTTCTTAAGGAAAATCGGCTGGAGTCCGTCGGATCCTGGTCCCTTAGAACTGTCGATACCACGCAGTTTTGTGTACACGTCATGTTGCGTGAATGAAGTCGTTGGGAGATTTAGGTCGAACGAATGCAGACTACTAAAGTACGATTCTGACAATGGTGCAAGGCTATTGCTTAGCACACTTTGAAAGAATGAAGAAAAAAGGTTTGCAGAGTCAATCGGTGTCGTTGAGGTATTATCTTCGAAGCTAACAAGCGGGGGAATTCCTCGAGATGTCGTTCGATTACGTAGATAAGTCCAGAACAGCTTTGGGTCGTCCTTCAAGTTGCTCTCAAGCCGGTGAATGTATGACTGAAAACATGACGTGTTTAGAGCGTAGAATTGGGATTCCAGACCACGCACTACAGCTTTATGTTCATAAGTTTTAATCCGTAAATACCGTCTACGAGCTTTTCGCAACCGATTACGAAGATTTCACAGTTCCCCGTTCCACTATGGCTGTTTGTTGTCGGGCCGACGTATACGCTTCCTCAAAGGTACGCGTTGTTCAAAAATTGCTTGCAGTTCAACATAAAATCGGTTCACAGCATCGGCCAAGGTCCCTAATGTTAAAATACTGTGCCAATCGATTTGTGAGATTGCAGCATCAAGTTCATCATAATCGCATTGTTTAAAGTCGTAGAAGATATCAACGGTGTTATTGCACGATGAGATGTGTAAAGCATCAATAGACAAAACAAACGGCTTATGATGACGGCCCACTTTCATCAAAGGCAAGGACGGTTCAAGTATTTCACAAATACTTGAATCACTCACAAATGCCAAATCAAGCCACCTCTCATTCTCGTTCAGCAGGTGATTCATTTACGACAAGCCGGAAGCAAAAAAAATTTCAACTAGCGATAACTCTTGTTACGATGAAGTGTTGGTTGGTATAAAGCATCCCACGTAGTCATCGAAGTTCCGGCGAATGTGTGGTAGGTTGTAGTCGCCAACAACAACAACACTATCCCTTAGACTTGCCTTTGTGTACAACTCATTGACACACGCTGCATGCTGTTCATAAAGAGCGAGTTCTCTGTTAGGAGGCAGATGGATCGCACATACAAAAAGCGAAGCGGCCCCGTCGGTAACATGAACCATTACTAACATCCACAATGTTGCTCTGAAGGGCCTTTTTGATACCTATTAAAACACCCCCAGAGAAATTGCGATCACAACGATGGATCACGTATTCATCGGTTAGCTCAGCATTTAGCACATTGTCGTTTAGCCACGTTTCAATGAATACCACAATGTCGCAATCACACGCCAGAACCCCAAAAAGTTCGTTCGTTTTGGTACGCAGACCTCTTACGTTCTGGTAATAAACTGTAAGCGAGGATTTCCGTTGATTGCAGTTTCCAACTATGGTACAATCGGGTTCTCTGAGTGCCGTCGTAGAGCAGATAGGCAGGCTAGTGGAATCAATCGGTAAAAAAGGGGTAGCTGAAGGGTGGGCACTAGGTACTGTATACACGGTTAAATGGGCACGAGCATTTGTGGAGGGTGGCGGTGTGGTTAGTTCGACGGTAGTTCTTTACAGAACATCTTTGAAGCAAAACTTCCCTGAAGTTCTCTATCTTTGAAAACCTTCCCTGAAGTATTCTAAAAAACTTCCCTGAAGTTCTCTGCAGAACTTCCATGAAGTTTTTTGCAGAACTTCCCTGAACTTTTCTGCTCAAATTCCCTGAAGCTCTCTGCAGAACTTCCTTGAAATTCTCTGCAGAATTTCACTCAAGTTTTCTGCAGAACTTTTCTGAAGTTTTCTGAAAAATCTCCTTGAATTTCTCAGAAAAACTAATCCGAAGTCATCTGCAAAACTTCCCTGAAGTTCTCTGCAGAACTTCCTTGAAGTTCTCTGTTTAAAATCCCTAAGGTTCTCCGCAGAATTTCCTGGGGTTCTCTAAAGAAATTTCCTGAAGTTCTCTGAAGAACTTTCCCGAAGTTCTCTAAAAAACTTTTCTGAAGTTCTCTAGAGTTCTCTGAAAATTTTCTGTGAAGTTCTCTGAACAACTTTCCTGAAGTTCTCTGAACAACTCTCAGGGATTCTCTCCAAAACATCCCTGAAGTTCTTTGCAGAACTTCCCTGCGGTTTTGAACAACAACAACAACAACTTCCCTGAAGTTCTCAGCAAAATTTCCCTGAAGTTCTCAGCAAAATTTCCCTGAAGTTTTATCCAGAACTTCCCTGAAATTTTCTGTGAGACTTACCTGAAGTTCACTGAAGAATTTTCCTGAAGTTCTCCGCAAAACTTCCCTGAATTCTCTGCAGAATTTTTCTGAAGTTCTCCGCAAAACTTCCCTGAAGTTCTCTGCAGAACTTCCTTGAAGTTCTCTGTATTTAAAAAACTTCCCTGAAGATCGCTGCAGAACCTCCCTGCTGTTCTTTGAAGAACTTCCCTGAAGAACTTCTCTGAAGTTCTCAGAAGAACTTCTCTGAAGTTCTCAGAAGAACTTCCCTGAAGTTCTCTGCAAAACTTCCTTTAAGTTCTCTTGAGAACTTCCTTGAAATTCACTGGAGGACTTTCCTTTAGTTCTCGGCAAAACTTTCCTGAAGCTCTCTGAAAAACATTCCTGAAGTTCTCTGCAGAACTTCCCTGATGTTCTCTGAAAAAACTTCCTTGAAAGTCGCCACAAAACTGCCCTGAAGTTCTCTGCAGAACTTTCCATAACATCTCTGCAAAACCTCCCTGAAGTTCTATGTCTTTGCAGAACTTCCCTGAAGTTCTATGTCTTTGAAAACTTTCCTGAAGTTCTCTGCAAAGCTTCCCGTAAGTTCTTTGAATTTATTTTCAGAGCTTCCGTTAAGTTATTTGAAGTTCTCAGAAGAACTTCCAAGAAGCTCTCTGAAGAACTTCTTTGAAGTTCTATGAAAAACTTCCTTGAAATTCTCTGAAGAACTTCCTTGAAGTTTTCTGCTGAACTTCCTTGAAGTTCACTGGAGAACTTTCCTGAAGTTCTTTGAAAAACTTCCATGAAGTTCTCTACTAAATTTTCCTGAAATTCTCTGCAGAATATCCCTACAGTAATGTGCAGAACTTCCCTGAAATTCTCTACAAAACTTCACTTAAGTTCCCTGAAGAACTTCTCTGAAGAACTTTGCTGAAGCCCTCCGCAAAACTTCCACAGAGCTTCCCTTAAGTTCTTTGAAGTTCTCTGAAGAACTTCCATGAAGCTCTCTGAAGAACTTCCTTGAAGTTCTCTGAAGAACTTCCTTGAAGTTCTCTGCAGAACTTCCTTGAAGTTCACTGGAGAACTTTCCTGAAGTTCTTTGAAAAACTTCTATGAAGTTGTCTACAAAACGTTTGTGAAGTTCTCTGCAGAACTTTCCTAAAGTTTTCTGCTGAACTTCCTCAAAGGGCTCTGCAGAACGGTCCCCGAGCTTCTCTGTCTTTGAAAAACTTCCCTGAAGTTCTCTGCAGAGCTACCCTGAAGTTCTGTCTTTAAAAACCTCCATTATGTTCTCTGCAGTGCTTCCCTGAAGTTTTTTAAAGTTCTTTCAAGAGCTTCCTTGAAGTACTTGGAAGAACTTCCTTGAAGATCTCTAAAGAACTTCCATGAAGTTCTCTGAAGAACTTTCTTGAAGTTCTCTGGAGAACTTTCTTGAAGTTCTTTGCAAAACTTCCCTGAAGCTCTCTGTAGAAATTCTCTGAAGTCTTCTGCAAAACTTCCTAGATATTTTCTACAGAACTTTCTTGAAATTCTCTGCATAATTTTCGTTCAGTTCTATGCAGAACTTCGCTGAAGTTCTCTGCAAATCTTCCCCAAAGTTCTCTGCAGAACTTCCCTGTAGTTCTCTACAGAACGTCCATGAAAATCTCTGCGGTGCTTTCCTGAAGTTCTTTGAAAAACTTCACTGAATTTCCCTGCAGAACTTCCATGACATTCTTTGAAGTTCTCAAAAGAACCTCCATGAAGTTCTCTTAAGGACTTACCTGAAATCTTGCGAAGAACTTCTCTAAAGGACTAACCCTAAGTTGTCAGAAGATCGTACCAAAAATTTTCATATTGGGGTAATCGGCCTCTTATGTGCAGTAGCGATAAATATCAATCACATAGATCACAGCATGGTCTGCCTGTGCCACGCAGTGAAATAATTCTGATCTATGAAGTCGACCGCCTGGAAGACCATGGCTACACAAATAAATTTCCTGAAAATAATGAATTTATACATGATCTAGATCTTGATCAATACAGGTATTACAAAAAGTTCACATGAACACTAGCGCCACACAGCGAACGAATTCTGATCTAATGAGTACACCATTCAAAAAGCCCTGACCCCTCGAATATCTTATTCGAAGATGCCATCTTGCAATATGCCAATAAACTCGAGGTCAAGATTATACAGTAAGTTTACGTACTGAAGAATCGAGCATCTGGAAGCTCATAATTTTACAACTAACATTCCTTAAGGGGCTATTCATAAACCACGTAGACTTTTCTGGGGGGAGGGGGGTTTGACCAAAGTCTACGCTCCGTACAAAATTTAAAAAAAATGTATGGAGAAAAGTCTACGAGGGGGGAAAGGGGGGGGGGGTTGAGATTTTCAAAAATGAGTCTACGTGGTTTATGAACAGGCCCTAAACAGTAAACCTGCTCACATGAACACTGACGCCACATAGCGGACGAATTCTGATCGAATTTCAACACCACCCGAAAGACCTCATTCAACCGAACATCATTGTCGGAGCCGTCAATTTGCTGTATGTCAAGGATCTCGAGATTCAGGTTATAAAGTAAGTTTACATGCACACTTGCGCCGCGTAGTAAGATAACGTTTGCAAAAAAGCTAAGACAGATAATTGCCTTCGATAACTTGCCCATGGAAGGTAATTATTTAAGCTTTCATGCGAAAAACTTCCACGCCCTTGCGAGAGGCCTTCCGGAAATTAACCAGAACATTCGCCATGGCGGACAAAAACATGCGTATAGGCATGTTTTTGAGTTCATTCTTCATTTTATTTATCAATTATTCCTCAGTTTTCGCGACAAAGTTGTTGGAGTAGATCTTACGCTTCAGGTTGGCCCAGAAACTCTCGATGGGATGCAGCTGGTGGACGTTGGGCGAGTTCACCGACTTGGGTATTATATCGATAGTCAGCCGCTCCAACTCCTCCAACGATCGCTTCGAGTAGTGGGCCAACGACATATCCAGCCAGAACACCACGACTTTGTCTTTATGGTATTTCTTGATGAACGACGCAACTTCCGGCAGGCATTTCGTACTATAAATTTCCCAGTTCACGGTCAGTCCTGAGCGAAAGAAGAGCGGCTTCTCGCTGATTGTCAGCCACAGCAGCACCTTCTTGGGGAACTTGATGTGTGAAATGAACTTCACCTCGGAGCTCACTTCCTTTGTGGAGGAAGTAAAATACGAAGTTCCCTGCCAGTCGTTGCCATCCAGGGTGAGACAGGTCTAGTCGTCCATCACCACAGCCACTTCGCGATTCACCGGGAAAATCGAGTTGACAAGCTTATTCAGCTGCTGCCGCTGCGTCATTGCCTGCAGCTCCGAAACCAGTGGACGCGACATCCGCTTCCTGACATGTATGTTCATGTTCGCCAAGTACTTTTTCACTGTTTGGCCGGTTGAACCGGGCTTTCTTTCGATGCTCTGATTGTTGTTTAATAGTTCCAAGATGTTGTAGATGCCAGAACGGGCGTATCCGGCGTCCGTTTTCTACGCCATTCTTTGAATGCGCACACTTTTGAACGGAGTTACTTCACTGTTTTTGCCATCACGGTTAGAGTTCGACTGATAGAGCTGTCAATTTTTTTCTGCTGACTCATGGATCACTATGATTGATGCTGCATGGGCAGTTTCTTCAGAACGGGTGAAGGTAAACCCATGAAAAATCGGGAATTTTTGTCCATTTTTTTTAATGCAAACGTTAGTTCTGAACTTTTAAGTTTACCACCTTGAAGGCCATCTACTGAACAAATTTGCTGAAGAAAGTCACTTTCTATATACGAAGGATCACGAGATATTATCTGATCACACAACAAAGGACAATACCCATATATCATTTGAGACCACCATCAAGGGAATCCGTGCATGTCGGGGGTTTACTGTACTTTGGTTCTCAAAAAATATCAAAATAGCAATTTTTGATGCACATTTGTGAAGAAAAATGCAAATCAATAAAACAAAATCAAAAGAAAATACGATTTTCGGTGGTTGTGGGACCCAAGCTAACGGAAACGGACAAGGAGCTTCGGGTCTTAAAATCTCTGTCGACCAGTGTTATTGCTCGACAGGTTTTCAAGATGTTATCAATCAGTTGTAAATGTTTGCGATTTATTTCGAAATACAGATATTAAATTTAAATAACAGAAGTCTCATATGCAGCAACGAACGATTTACAAAATCGCTTGCTAAATCTAATTATTGCTTGATTATCCGAACCAAAGCTAAATGAATTGAGCCTCAGAGGTACCACGAAGCTGGATCAGCCCAGGCAGTGAGTCTCATAGTCCATATTTTGTGGTAAAATCCTAATTGATCTTTACTGCAGGTTCCCCCAAAATGATCCGTGAGTGGCCAATATATCCAATGGCTTTCTAAAGTCGATCAAAATCATAATTATGAAAAATCATCAGCTGCCGCACGGCATGTTTTCGAGTAAAATCGTTAATGGCCTCTACTACAGGTTTCCCCGGAGACATTCCGGTGGTGCCGAGAGTGGTCAATGTATCCAATGGCCTTCTGAAGTTTATCAATATCATATATATGAAAAATCATGGCGAGAGAGCTGCCGCACGTCATGTTTTGGGATAAATGCCTAACTGGTCCCTACTACAGGTTCCTCCGGGGACATTCCGTTAGTGACCAATATGGTCAAGAATCCACTTTAAGTTTGTGAATAAAAACCAAGCTGGTACCAACTGCTGGTATCGTTCTTTGTAGTTTACGCAGCAACACTTCTGAGTCTTGAAGATTCTATATGATTATAGGCTAAAGCTGAAAATCATATAGTTGATTGCTGATTTAAACTGAAAAACAAAGCAGAAATCAACGGTTAGGATTAAGTAACGTGATGCAAATTATCATATCTGACAACAAGATTTTCGAAAAATTTCCCCATTTTTAGCTGAATAATTAAGGAACAAAGTAGGTTGCAAAGATCGACCAAAGCTGCTGGAATCTTTCATTAGGAAATATAGTTGTAACAGTTGTGTCCCAGCAAAGCCAAGGTCAAGTTAATCACCTTTCTTCATGCATCTTAATAAGTTATAATCCTAAGAAAAATCAATTAAAATTCAAGACCTAGTTTTCGGTTGGCATATCATACAAGTACCGTAATAAATCTAGTTTGATTCCAAACTGCTGCCATAAAATGATCCACATCTCGTATTTCGCACCATGACAATGCAAGTGCGAAACCCTCGGTCTATATATCGATAGCTTGCTAAAGTAGAAGACAAAACGCAAGAGAGTGCCGTCCATATTTTCTCGCACATTCGAACGGCCATCAGCAACAACCCTCACCAACCAACGGTGAGAACAAGAACGATGCACAACAACAGTCATCAGGCTGATACTCAAACATCACACACCCGACGACACTCTCTCGCGCAGTGTACCCTTCTTCAGTATATATGGTTCAATTCACCGCGAGAGAAAAGCTAGCACCCGCGCTCGGGAGGATCTCCATGTATCCCTCAAATGGTGAACAACTATCAGAAAATCGATTTTTTCGGTCTCCGGAGTGGAAAGGAACGAGCAGGGGAGGAAAAATCGAATCGAAACAGGAAGATGGTTACAAAATCATGACGACGACGACATGAAAGTAAATTTTTTCGCATATTCACCCAACAAACTGCTCGCAGGATGACCGTTGGCCGCATCACGAATCCAATCGGATCGAACGCACCGCCAGCTTTGCCGCCTCCGTAGGCGCCGCCGCTGAAATCCATCATTTTCGTTATATGCTCCGTTTTGAGGCCTTTTGCTGAACCCTGGTCCAATCGGAGAAGAAAAAAACTTCCTCTTACACGGGGAAGTCGGTCTGAACTCGATTCGAGCTGTCACTATCGACTACTCCAGAGGATATTCCACGTTTCTGCAATCGGAGTAATTCACTTCAAGAGACTTATTTTCGCACTTTTGCACACACTTGAAAGGTCGATCGCGAACGCACTTTCAACTATTGCCCGTTATCACACGCCAATGGCCTTCGGAACGTTTTTCCACGCACTTGCAAAACGAAACTGACTGGTGACAGTGATTATCCAGGAGTGGAAAAGCTGTATATTCTCCCGATGGAGAACGAGCGGGATGGCTCGCTTTGAGCTCCCCCGCAGTGGGATCCGTCAGCACCGCTTCCATCCGCCCGCGCCTACTCCGGTTGCGGGGTTGGTGTGGGTGAAAGTCTCTCGTGAGTTCCTCCTGTAGAACAAAATTATTGAGGGAGGCATTCCCATATTCTACTACCGCGCACGAGTTCGGGTGACATTGAGCCATGGTTTTGCGTTTGCTGGCATTGATGGGTATACAAACAAATCGTTTTTGCGAGGGATCTATGGGCTCTCTTCCGTCGATTGAGCAGCAGTGAGTTGAGTCCCCAGAAATAAATACGAGATGCTAGATGGTATTTAGAACGAGTGATCTATCTTTCGTTAGAAGACAAAGATTTGAATCTGCGGTTACAGAGCCAGGTTTTATGGTGTTTGACATGTTATTTGATCATTTATTTTCTATTCAATTCTGATCTATTCTATTCTAAAACTTACGCAGCCAGTAATGTTATTTATTTATCTTGATTTGAGATACTTTCACTCAGCCAGTAATTAAAAGCATAAAAAAAAATACTTAAACCAGTATTTTTCATACCGATATTAATATTTGTGAAATAGGGTAGGGAACGGCTTAATCAGAGGTGACTATTTGCATCAGTTGTTAGTAAATAGGTCTAATACTACTACATTATACAAATTGTTTGACATTTAATGATACAGACATAAACTCTATCTATCGGGCTAATGATTCAATGCATAAATCATGATTGATTACCAATAACTTACTGTCATTTTGAATATTTAAAAAACATCATCCAGAAAACCACCAGTTTCCTACCTACAGAAATAGTTCGCTCCATTTTTTTCTTTTGTGCATTTAGCATTTGTTTGCGTGTACGAGAGGGAATGACTTCAACAGCTCCTTCTCACATCTAGGCTTGTTGCCAGAATGTGATGTTGAACTTTGAGTTAAAATATATTTCACTAGCTGAACCCGGTGCGAGCCTTGCTACGCATGCAACAAAATTAATGGAAAATTAATAGAACTGGCGCGCTTGTGTTTTTTTTCTGAATGAATTTGGTAAACATATTTTCGTTTGCTAATATGTGTAATTTCTGCAAAAAAAAAAAACGAAGGTTTGTGTTTTAAATTTAATCCTTGGATCGGTAATTTCAACCGGTTTTTTTCTGTGTAGAAGCATTTCATTGACAAAACATTTATCTTCAAACGAAGCCGTATCCTTCCAGTTTGAACGTATTTGCTTTTCGCATAACCTTAAATTAACTTTTTGTGCATAATGTTGCACTTACAGTAACTCAAGCATTCCCCATTCTTGATAACGAAGGGGTTAACCTTCTATCATAACATTCCATATTCCATTTATATGGGAACCCCCCCCCCCCCCTTCCACATTGGGAAAGAGCTTAGAACCATCATAAGAACTTTTTCCGGCCCCAATAAACCCAACACATACATTTTCATAACAGTAGGGATTATTGTCATGTTTGGTTGACATTTGTGTCTCATTTGTACGAGAGCCCACCCCTTCCAGAGAAGGGAGGAGCCTCAAATCATCATAAAAACATTTCTTGCCTCCAAAAACCTCAACATACCAAATTTGGTTTCATTTGCTTGATTAGCTTCGAGTTATGCTGAAATTTGTGTTTCATTTGTGTGGGAGCCCTCCCCCCCCCCTCCAGAAAAGAGTGGGGTCTTAAACCACCTAAGAATCTTTCCTAGCCCCGAAGATCCCTGCATAAAAATATTCATGCCAGCAGGGATAATTCTCATGTTTGGTTGAAATTCGTGTTTCATTTATATGGGAGCCCCTATTCCAAAGAGGAGAGGTGTCTCAAACCATCTTAAAAACATTTATTGCCTACAAAAACCTAAGCATTTCAAATTTGGTTCCATTTGTTTGATTAGTTCTTGGGTTATGCAGAAATTCATGTTTTATTTGTATGGGAGCCATCCCTTCAAAATCAAGGAGAGGTCTTAAACAACCATACAAAAAACTACATCTTCATAAACCCCCACATACCAAATTTGGTTCCATTTGCTTGTTCAGTTCACGAATTATGCAGAAATTGGTGTTTTATTTGTATAAGAACCTCCATTTAAGACCGGGGAGGAGTCTCGATCCATCATGAGAATTTTCTCCGGCACAAAAACCACTGCATTCTCATTTTCATAACATTAGGAGTAGTTCTCATGTTTGGTTGAAATTTGTGTTTTATTGTATGGGAGACCCCCCACTTACCCGAGAGAGGAGGAGTCTCGAACCACCATAAAAAAAAATCTTGCCCTAAAGAAATCTCCCATGCCAAATTTGGTTCCATTAGCTTGATTAGTTCTCGAGTTATGCAAACATTTGATTTTCGTTTGCATGGAAGCCCCCCCCCCCTTCTAGAAGTGTGGTGGGTCTTGAACTATCAAAAGATATTTTCTCGGACTTAAAAACCCCTGCATACAAATTTGCATAGTAGTAGGAATAGTTCTCATGTTTGGTTGATATTTATGTTTCATTTGTATGGAAGCCCCGCTTTACAGGGAGCGGAGGGGTCTCAAACTATCATCAAACATTTCTTGCCTTAAAGAACTCTTCTATGCCAATTTGGTTCCATTTGCTTGATTATTTCTAGAGTTATGCAGATATTTGTTTTTCACTTATATGGAGGCCCCCCTTTTCAGAGGGAGGAGGAACTACCATAAAAACATTTCTTGCCTTCCAAAACTCGTTCCTACCAAATTTGGTTCCATTTGCTTGATTGGTTATCGAGTTATGAAGAAATTAATGTTTCGTTTGGAAAGGGTTCCAGAAAAGGGAGGGTTCTCTAACTATTATAAGAAACTTTCTCAGCCCCAAAAACCCCTTCAAACAAAATTTCACGCCGATCGGTTCAGTAGTCTCCAAGTCTGTAAGGGTCAGACAGACAGAAATTCATTAATATATATATAATAATATATATAGATATTTAGATGATCTGAAATCACTTTTATTTCATGTTTCTTCCAGTCATATATATAGATATTTAGATGATCTGAAATCACTTTTATTTCATGTTTCTTCCAGTCATATGAGGTTGATCCATTAGGCTGATGCAAAATTTGAAATATTTGCTCCCCTAAGCTTAATCGACGCCAATTTGGGTCCTGATAGTCCCCAACAAATTTTAACACATTTGGTTTTAATTTGGCTTTGCACACGCTATTCAAAGTTTTTATGGGAATTAGTATGAAGAATCTCAAACCTACATTTCCAGATCCCTAACATCTTGATATTATGTCCTTAAACCAAATTTTACAAAGATTCATATAGTGTAAGTTATCAACTATCAAAATGCCAAAGATACCTGACATGTAAATTTTATACAAAAATAGTTATTCAATAAAACATAAAATACACACTTTAGGTATGATGTTTTATTCATATTTTTGTTTTCTTATTATTTATATGTTTTTTATATTTTATATGCATATATTTTATGTATTTTATTTTATTTATATTATTATATGAATTTTATGTATTTTATATTTATACATTTTCTATAAATTATTATTATATTTGATGAATAACTATTTTTGTATAAAATTTACATGTCAGGTAACTTCGGCATTTTGATAGCTGACAACTTACACAATATGAATGTATATAAGATTTGGTTTAAGGACATAATATCAAGATGTTAGGGATCTGGAAATGTAAGTTTGAGATTCTTCATACTAATTCCCATACAAACTTTGAATAGCGTGTGCAAAGCCAAATTAAAACCAAATGTGTTAAAATTTGTTGGGGACTATCAGGACCCAAATTGGCGTCGATTAAGCTTAGGGGAGCAAATATTTCGAATTTTGCATCAGCCTATTGATCCATGCTTCTGAATATATTTTCCATCATCTGGCACTATCATATGCAATGAAAATATATGTTTCGAAGCTGTTTAACAGTACTCAACGCTAAATCTAGGGGTTCTCTCCGGTCTCGCTCTTTTTCATTTATTACAGCGTCATTATAAAACTTTCGAGGGATTCTTTAGTACAGATCGAAACACAACAGTGTTGGCTAGGATACTCTACACATAGTAGAATGAAAATCGTATAAAGACTGTATTCGATGAAATTTGAACACACATAGGTCACCAAAAATTTTCCTTGAGCCCGATTCTTTTCAAACTTTCTGGAAATAAAGTACTACTAAATGGTTAAGTTTTGACATCATTGGTTTATTGAACCTCTTCTCCCAACCCACATGCAAGCACCTTTGCCTTGACCCATTTCATCAAATTTTGGGCAATGATAGGACCGACTTGCTTACTTACTTTTAATCACACTTCCTTTAGTTCAAGTTCATTTTCTATCAGTTTTGGAGTTTTAACGAGCTTTGCCTTCATGATTGCCCAAAATTTTTCAATTGGGCGAAGTTCCGGAGTGTTTGGAGGGTTGACGTCTTTTGGTACAAACACTACAATATTATCTTTGTACCAGTCTAAGACGGGCCGGGCATAGTGGCAAGATGCCAAATCCGGCCAAAACAGTGTCGGGCCATCGTGAGATCTCAAGAAGGGCAGAGGTCGTTTTTGGAGGCATTCGTCCATGTAGATTTGTCCGTTGATGGTCCCAGAGGTGATGAAGGGCTGACTCATTTTGCCACATCCGCAGATCGCTTGCCAGACAAGGATTTTTTTTGGCGAATTTCGACAGTTTCTTCTTCCGTACACTCTCCGGAACGGCCAACTTAGAGGTGGTGACGTAGTGTTCCTGTCCTGGCATTTGTTTGGTGTCGGATTTAATGTAGGTCTCATCGTCCATCACAATGCAGAACGGCTTTGTGAACCACTCCTTGTACAGTTTTCTTGCACGAGTTTTGGCCACCGCGTTCTGTTTATCGCTCCGGTTTGGTGCCTTCTGGATCTTGAACACATGTAATCCAGAACGTTTCATTGTTTTCTGCATACAAAAAACTGAAACTTTTGCCTTTTTCGCAACATCCCTGATCGAAATGTTGGGATAACGCTTAAATTGGTTCAATACCATCCTGGCCTTCTCCGGATTTGATGCGCCACGTTTTTTGCCTCTACAATTTTTCCGCTTGGCTGTCTTACGTTCCTAGAACGTTTTGATCTCATGAGATACGGTTGAATGTGCGGTTCCGAGCTGTTTTCCGATCCATCGATGAGAAGCGTTTGGGTTTTCGAAGTGAGTGCCCAAAATTTGTTGGCGCACTATTTCTTCATTCGAAGCCATCTCTGTAATCACTCAACCGATTTTCACGAAACTCATTACACAATTGACACAACACAATGAAATACATTCAGTTAAAATTTCAATAATTTTTACCCACACGCTAAAAAGTTACGAACAATTGCGTGTGTCCAAATTTCATCGAATACAGTCTTTAGGTGATTGGAATATGAATGAATCAAATCAATCAAAGTAATCAAAGAGAGTCTTTTAATGTTAGATTCGCCAATTTTTTTTAGATGAAAAAAAAAACCTAGAAATGATCCTTCGTTCGATTAGTATAAAATTCAGGAAAAATATTCAGTTAGGCTTCCGCTTTTCCAAATCCGAATTGCCGGGCCTTACGCTTGACCCCTGCCATCAGATTTTGTACAGCCACCTTGTCCACCTTCTTCGCCGCAGAAAGCCAGTTTGCCTTGAACTGCTGCTCGTCCTTAGCAGTTTTTTTTGGTCTTCTTTAGGTTCCGCTTGACAATAGCCCAGTATTTCTCAATTGGGCGGAGCTCTGGCGTGTTGGGAGGGTTCTTGTCCTTGGGAACCACCTGTACGTTGTTGGCGGCGTACCACTCCATGGCCTTTTAACCGTAATGGCAAGATGCCAAATCCGGCCAAAACAGTACGGAACAACCGTGTTTCTTCAGGAAAGGCAGCAGACGTTTATTCAAACACTCTTTCACGTAAATTTCTTGGTTGACAGTCCCGGAAGCTATGAAAATGCTGCTTTTCAAGCCACAGGTACAGATGGCTTGCCAAACCAGATATTTCTTTGCGAACTTTGACAGTTTCGTGTGCTTGAAAATATCTGCTACCTTTCCCTTCCTTTTGCCGTATAAAACTCCTGTCCCGGAAGCTGCTTGTAGTCGGCTTTGACGTAGGTTTCGTCGTCCATTACCACGCAGTTAAACTTCGTCAGCATCGTCGTGTACAGCCTCCGGGATCGCGCTTTGGCCGTCGTATTTTGTTTATCATCGCGATTTGGAGTAACTACCTTCTTGTAAGTCGATAGTCCGGCTCGTTTTTGGCTCGATGCACGGTTGTAGACGATACACCCAGCTTATTTGCGGCATCTCGGAGAGATAGGTTAGGGTTTCGCTTGAAACTACCGGCAACTCTCTTTGTCGTCTCAGCGGCTTCCGGTTTTCGATTTCCCCCGATCCAGACTTCCTGGCTGTCGACAAACCTTCCCCAAACACTTTAATTACATTTGTAACGGTTGATTTGGCAACTTTTAGCGATTTTGCCAACTTTGCGTGCGAGTAGCTCGGATTTTTGCGATGCGCGAGCAAAATTTTGATACGCTGCTCTTCTTGCTTGGACGGCATTTTGACAACTGAAGAGTGAATTCCAAAATCAAAATAGGAGCAACATTCTACACACACACACCTTCAAAATGAGGGGTGTTCAGGTTTTTTAAATGCAAAATTGAAAGAAATACGTCAAGTTGATATTGACCAAATTTTGACCGTATCGCCTTTTAGCACCGGCATTGGAAAGTGAAGCCTGTTATCTCTTACATTCGCCCGTTTTTAAACAAAGCAACATGTTTGTCGTCTCAGTCTCTTTGTCTAACAATACCGTGAGAGTAAATGAAATAAGAAATGCACATTGCCAATCTAAAGATCAATGACAAACTAAATGTTTGGTCGTGTCCATCTGTCTCGTAACCTGCTTGTAGAAGAGTTTGTTATCATAGCAATCGACATGTTTTGGTTGATTGTTTTCGATAGCGGATGGATGAAACGAAGGAGGAAATTGTCGCTACCAGCATTTCATAAAACAGGCTTATTTCTTTCGCCTTCCCACACATGTACGGAATCACACTCGCTACAATATTGTTAATAGCTGAAGAAAACATTTTTATGATCGGAAAGCAATCCGTATGCTTTTAATAAGCCCCACAATTGGAAACTTTATTCCATCGCTATGAAATTTTCTGAGTCTAATGGTCGTTTCTGAAGGTAGAGTTCCGATAGATCAGAAGTAAGCAGAAGGAGAAACGTCCGTTTATTGGCAGTTCTAATAAATGATTGCATACAGCTTCATCAAATATCTAGGTGATGCATTATTTTCTTAAAACTCGTCCTTCATCCTACTTTTAATACAACCATACCTCGATATTAAGCAACTTTGTTTCTCGACTTCTATCGGACATTTCTCACGAATGAGAGTTCAACTTTACAAATTATTGCAACCAGTATATTGTCAATTGTCTCATCTATCCAATCATCCTACTTCTTTTCTTGAACGAGGTTACAGTTCGCGATAAATCGATGGAAATTAGCATTAGCATTAGCATTAACATTGAAGCTTGCACATCTCGTGGAAGTGCAAATTTTTATTTATTTTTTCAATTCATCTACTAACTGTAAAGGTAATTATTGTAATTTTTTTGGGTTAGCAGGTTTCAGATCAAAACTGCGACCAGGAGAGCCGGCACATGCAAAATACAATGACTTTTTCAACGCACTCAATCGGCCGCCATTATGCAGAAAAAAATTTTGAAAAAAATATTTTTTGTATACTAGAGTATGTGTCCTTAACTCAGCCTATTATGCAATGATCGATTACATTTTTTATTATAACTCATAAAGTTTTTAAGCTGTAAGCGAGATTCAACTAGTTAGACACTTGCTAAGATAAGTTTGATAAGACATTTGGTAGTATGTATCACGAAAAGTTACACAACTCTTTTTATAAAGTCAGAAACATTCGAGGGATATGGATTTAATGTCGGTCTATAAGCACCAAATTGGGTCTATTCATGGATGCAACTTCGTCCCATTCGATGGATTTATTACTAAATGCAGTCTTTGTACGGTTTTTTTTTTTCTAATTTTATGAATTAAGGCATTGCTAGCTGTATTCGATTTACTTAATACAACATTTCACAAAACAAACTAAAGTAAAACTGCCTCGAAACACTTAAGTGATGTTCATATATGATTTATCAGTCATTCAATAATGAAAACATTATAATTCACTATACAATGATTTTGTTCCTTAGGTTTGTGTTAAGATGAGCCACATGTATAGAAACAACCACAAATTCATGCATTTTCACTTGAAATTTTACCAATAACAACCTTTTTTACTACAACAGGCCATAGTTGGGAACATACAAAAAAATATGTCCCCAACATTGGGTCTACGACTTTCTTGTTGAATCATTGTTATTTTAGCGATGTGAACAGTTAGCTTTGTAACGTGTAACTATTTCCTGCACATCCAGACTGCATTACTTGCTGTTATCGATTCAATTAAGCCAAATTTAGATCACTTGAAGATCGTGTAGATCATCTCTTCAGCTTAACCAGTGAAATCATGATTGCTCCAAAAAGTTCAGGAAATCGAAAATTACGCGAAAGTGAACAACTTTAAGTTGATTAATATTGTCTCAATTGCTTCGGATTACATCGGTCATCCTAATAGACAATATTAATCAACTAAAGTTGTTCACTTTGTGAACAACACTCGTTTCCTGAACACAGACATGTTCACTGGTCGCTGAAGATGATCTACACGATCTTCAAGTGATCTTAAATTTGGCTAATGGAAGAGCTGCTTCGTAATACGTCTGAATATTACGAAATAGTTACACGTTACAAGCTGCTTTCACATCGCTAAAACAACAATGATTCAACAAAAAAGTCGTAGACAATATTTGAGACAATACATGTTGTATGAAACACAAACGCAAGTTGTTATTAATAAAATTTCAGATGAAATGCAGAATTTACTGATATTTATATTTAAGTGGCCATCTTGCCGAAGGGCTGTGTATAATTGAGCCCATAATGTTTTCATTATTAAATGACTGATAAATCATATATGATATATCACTTAGCGGCGTCAATTTACTTTTAGTTTATTGTGTGAAATGTTGTATCCATCAGGCTACGGCAACCTTTAATTTATAAAGGTAAGAGGAAAAAACCATACAAGAACACGTTGTAATAAAATCCATCAATGGAAGTTTGAGACTAAATCATGGAACCGACGTGCGAATATTCCTGACCTAAAGGATTTTCGTGATACATAACATGTCTTATAAAACTTTCATTGCAAAGTGTCCCAACTAGTTGAATCTCGCTTACAGCAAGAGCACATGAGTGCAATAAAAATGTAATCGACGTACATAATGAGCTGGGATGGGGACACATACACTATTATACAAAGTATTTTTTTAAAATTTTTCTGCTGGCAACGTGCGTTGAAAAAGTCGTTGTATTTACGTAACCAGTTCTCCCTGATGCGGTTGTCTATGCCAACAAAATTACAATAATGCAGCACGGTATGAGCCAAATAATTGAAAACAAATGAAATTTGCGCTTCCACGGATACTTAGCTCAATGTTATGCCGTCATCTTAATTTCCATCCTCGTTCAAGAAAATTGAACAATTGGATAGATGAACAGTGTAACAGTTGCAATAATTTATAGGTGAGCTTCATTAAAATGAATGTCGATAAGTCGAGAAGTAAAGTTAGCAATGTGGTATGGTGGCTATTAAAAGTAGGATGAGACAGTTTTAAGAGATAATGCATCTAGGATATTTGATGAAGCTGTATGCAATCATTTATTAGAACCTTGTGAACAACGTTTCCTCCTTCTGCTGATCCTCGGAACTTACCTTCGAAACGTATTAGACTCAGAAGTAACTGATAATAAAGTTTCAATTGTGGGCTTAACATACGGATTGCTTTCGATAAACAAAATGTTTTCTTGAGAAAATATTAGCTGTATTGTATGAGTGTGATTTATACATGTGTGGGAAGGCAGAAATAGCCTGTTTTATGAAGTACTGGTAACGACCATTTCCTTCGTTTCATCCATCCGCTATCCTTGTCAGCAAGCTGTAATCGTACTATGATAACAAACAACTACACAAGCAGTTACAGACAGATGGGTCATTGATCTCCAGATTGTAATGATACTAAATTTACTCTCCTCAATTGTTAGACAGAGACAGACATTTAAACATGTTGCTTGTTTAAAACGAGATATAACGAGCGCCCATGCTAAAGGCGATACGTCAAATTTGGTGTCTTGACGGCATTTCTTCGATTTGCTGCCCTCGTTGGTGTATGTGTGTGGTAGCTCCTATTTGTTTACAGGTGTCTTCAAGTTATCAAAATGCCGTCCAGCAGAAGGCAGCGTAATTTTGCTCGCGCATCCTGAAAATCAGTATGCACTAGTAGAATCACTTAAAACCATAAATCAAACCGTTAAATGTGTTCAAGTAATTTGAAATTATATTGTCAGAGGAATGCAGATCGAAATCGAAAACCCTTGAATTTATTGAAGGACGCGTGGCAGAACAACTCTAGCCGGGTGCCGCATCGTCAACCGTGCATCGAATGAAGCAATGATCTCGACTTACAGGTAATTACTGTTCCGTCTGATGATAAACAAGTACGACGTAAGCTCCTGACCAATTTGTACGATATGACAGACAACTGATAATGAACGACGAAACCACGTCAAAGCCGATATCTAGCAACTTCCGAACAGGTATACGAAAGAGAAGGTAGCAAGATATTTTCAAACGAAAATAATCAAGTTCATGAAAATCTCTGAACGTAAGCCATCTGTAACAATTTTCTAGCTTCCAGCAATCAACCAAGCGCAATGTTTGAACAAACGTCTGCCTTTCTGAAGAACACGGTGACCATACATTTTGGCAGATTTAACATCTTCTTCATTACAGGCAAAACCGTAGTGGCATATAACCTTTCCCAGAGACATTCTAACACGCCAGAGCTCCGCCCAATTGAAAATACTGGGCAATATTATCAATAGACAGAAACGCTGGGTGCAGAGCAGCAGTTCAAGGCAAACTGGCTTCTGCGGCAGAAGATGAACAGATGTACAAATCTGATGTAGAGATAGGTAACATTCCTTTGAAGCGGAAACTAACTGATATTTTCACCGTTCTGCCCCAATCGAACGAGATTTTTTTCGTCACAAAAAATTTGGCGAAATCTAGCGATGAATATAACATTCTTTGATTATTGATGTCATATTCAATCTTAAGATAATTTGGACACTACTATTGATAAACTTTACAGTAAAATTATTGAGTACAGCAGATAAATTCAATATGTTGTATCAGAGGCAATCGGTGGTGAGATGGCCTGGAATGAAGAAATGATGCGCCAACAGGCCTGGGCCTTCACTTCGAAGGTATTTTCTCGTCGTGGATCCGTGGCATTTCACATTCTTCGTATCTCTGAATCAAACGTTCAGGAAACCAAGCAGAACAAGCGTGGCTCGTAAATCGGAAGACCAGGATATTAATTTAAGCGTATCTAACATTTCGATCGAAGATAACGCGAAAAACGAAAGTTTCGGTTTTTATGTGCGAAAACAATGGTAGTTATGTGTTCAGATGAAAACAGGCGATAAACGAACGCGGTAATAAATTTCATCGAATACAGTCTTTAGGTGATTGGAATATGAATGATTGGCGAATCTAATGACAAAGACTCTCTTTAATACTTTGATTGATTTGATTCATTCATATTCCAATCGCCTACGGGCTGTGCGCAGCCTCCGATGGAATCTGAACACACGCAATTGTTCGTAACTCTTTTCGCGCGTGGGTAAAAATTATTGAAATTTTTAACTGAAATGTATTTCATTGTGTTGTGTCAATTGTGTAATGAGTTTCGTGAAAATCGGTTGAGCGGATTTCAGAGATGGCTTCGAATGAAGAATGGCGCGCCAACAAATTTTGAGCCGCGCTTCGAAAACTCCAGACGCTTCTCATCGATGGATCGGAAAACAGCTCGGAACCGCACATTCAACCGTATCTCATGAGATCAAAACGTTCTAGGAACGTAATAAGACAGCCAGGCGGTAACCATTGTAGGGGCCCAAAAAACGTGGCGCATCAAATCCGAGAAGGCCAGGATGGTGGCTGAACCAATTCAAGGCGTCACCAACATTTCGATCAGGGATGTTTGCGAAAAGGCAAAAAGTCGGGTCGGTTTTGCATGCAGAAAACAATGAAACGTTCTGGATTGCATGTTCGAAGATCCTGAAGTTGCACCAAACCGGGAGCGATAAACAGAACGCGGTGGCCAAAACTCGTGCAAGAAAACTGTACAAGGAGTGGTTCACAAAAGCCGTTCTGCATTGTGATGGACGATGGAGACACCACATTAAATCCGACGCCAAACAAATGCCGGGACAGGAACACTACGTCCGCCGCCTCCACTGCCGGCCGTTCCGGAGAGTGTACGGAAGAAGAAACTGTCGAAATTGCTTCAAAAAATCCTTGTCTGGCAAGCGATCTGCGGATGCGGCAAAATGAGTCAGCCCTTCATCACCTCTGGGACCATCAACGGACAAATTCACAAGATGGACGAATGCCTCCAAAACGACCTCTGCCCTTCTTGAGACCTCACGATGGCCCGGACACCAGTTTGGCCGGATTTGGCATCTCGCCACTCATGCCCGGCCTGTCTTAGAACTGGTACAAAGATAATATTGTAGTGTTTGTACCAAAAGACGTCACACCCTCCAAACACTGCAGACTTCGCCCAATTGGTAAATTTTGGGCAACCATGCAGGCAAAGCTCGTTAAAACTCCAAAACTGACAGAAAATGAACTTGAACTAAAGGAACGTGTGAGTAGCGCACTAGTAAAAGCAAGTGCGGTCCTATCGTGGCGCCCAAAATTTGCATGAAATGGGTCAAGGCAAAGGTGCTGGCATGTGGGTGGAAGAAGAGGTTCGACATAAACCATCGATGCTTTTCAAAACTTAACCTATTTAGTAGTACTTTATTTCAGAAAAAGTTTGAAGAAATCGGCTCAAGGAAAATTTTCGGTGACCTATGTGTGTTCAAATTTCATCGAATACAGTCTTTATACGATTTTCATTCACTATGTGAGAGTATCCTAGCCAACACTGTTGTGTTTCGATCTGTACTAAAGAATCCTCGAAAGTTTTATAATGACGCTGTAATAAATGAAAAGAGCGAGACCGGGAGAGAACCCCTAGATTTAGCGTTGAGTACTGTTAAACAGCTTCCGAAACATATATTTTCATTGCATATGATGGTGCCAGATGATGGAAAATATAATCAGAAGCATGGATCAATGAGGATGAATGTGTAAATTCCGAAATATTTGCTCCCCTAAGCTTAATCGACGCCAATTTGGGTCCTGATAGTCCCCAACAAATTTTAACACATTTGGTTTTAATTTGGCTTTGCACACGCTATTCAAAGTTTGTATGGGAATTAGTATGAAGAATCTCAAACTTACATTTCCAGATCCCTAACATCTTGATATTATGTCCTTAAACCAAATCTTATATACATTCATATTGTGTAAGTTGTCAGCTATCAAAATGCCGAAGTTACCTGACATGTAAATTCTATACAAAAATAGTTATTCATAATAATTTATAGAAAATATATAAATATAAAAAACATAAAATTCATATAATAATATAAATAAAATAAAATACATAAAATATATGCATATAAAATATAAAAAAACATATAAATAATAAGAAAACAAAATTATGAATAAAACATCATACCTAAAGTGTGTATTTTATGTTTTATTGAATAACTATTTTTGTATAAAATTTACATGTCAGGTATCTTCGGCATTTTGATAGTTGATAACTAACACTATATGAATGTATATAACATTTGGTTTAAGGACATAATATCAAGATGTTGGGATCTGGAAATGTAGGTTTGAATTCTTCATACTAATTCCCATAACAAACTTTGAATAGCGTGTGCAATAAATTAAAACCAAATGTGATTAAAATTTGTTGGGGACTATCAGGACCCAAATTGGCGTCGATTAAGCTTAGGGAGCAAATATTTCAAGTTTTGCATCAGCCTAATGGATCAACCTCATATGACTGGAAGAGAAACATGAAATAAAAGTGATTTCCAGATCATCTAAATATCTATATATATTATTATATATATATTAATGAATTTCATATCTGTCTGAGACCTTACAGACTCGGAGACTACTGAGACCGATCAGGCGTGAAATTTTGTTTGAAGGGGGTTTGGGGCTGAGAAAGTTTCTATAATAGTTAGAGAACCCTCCTTTTTCTGGACCCTTTCCAAACGAAACATTAATTTCTTCATAACTCGATAACCAATCAAGCAAATGGAACCAAATTTGGTAGGAACGAGTTTTGGAAGAAAATGTTTTTATGGTAGTTCCTCCTCCCTCTGAAAAGGGGGTCTCCATATAAGTGAAAAACAAATATCTGCATGAATTCTAGAAATAATCAAGCAAATGGAACCAAATTGGCATAGAAGAGTTCTTTAAGGCAAAAATGTTTGATGATAGTTTGAGACCCCTCCGTTCCCTGAAAGCGGGGCTTCCATACAAATGAAACATAAATATCAACCAAACATGAGAACTATTCCTACACCCTATGCAAATTTGTATGCGGGGGTTTTTAAGTCCGAGAAAATATCTTTTGATAGTTCAAGACCCACCACACTTCTAGAAGGTGGGGCCATGCAAACGAAAAACAAATGTTTGCATAACTCGAGAACTAATCAAGCTAATGGAACCAAATTTGGCATGGGAGATTTCTTTAGGGCAAGATTTTTTGTTATGGTGGTTCGAGACTCCCTCCTCTCTCTGAGTAAGTGGGGGTCTCCCATACAATAAAACACAAATTTCAACCAAACATGAGAACTACTCCTACTGTTATGAAAAGTAGAATGCAGTGGTTTTGTGCCGGAGAAAATTCTCATGATGGATCGAGACTCCTCCCCGGTCTTAAATGGGGTTCTTATACAAATAAAACACCAATTTCTGCATAATTCGTGAACTGAACAAGCAAATGGAACCAAATTTGGTATGTGGGGGTTTATGAAGATGTAGTTTTTGTATGGTTGTTTAAGACCTCTCCTTGATTTTGAAGGGATGGCTCCATACAAATAAAACATAAATTTCGGATAACCCAACGATGTCAACAAATGGAACCAAATTGTGGAAATGCTTAGGTTTCTTAGGCAATAAATGTTTTTAAGATGGTTTGAGACACTCTCCTCTTTGGAATAGGGGCTCCCTATATAAATGAAAACACAATTTGAATCAAACATGAGAATTATCCCTGCTGGCATGAATATTTTTATGCAGGGATCTTCGGGCAAAGAAAGATTCTTATGGTGGTTTAAGACGCCCACTCTTTCTGGAAGGGGGGGGAAGGCTCCCATATAAATGAAACACTAAATTTCAGCATAACTCGAAGCTAATCAAGCAAATGAAACCAAATTTGGTATGTTGAGGTTTCGGAGGCAAGAAAAGGTTTTTATGATGATTTGGAGGCTCCTCCCTTCTCTGGAAGGGTGGGCTCTCGTACAAATGAGACTGATGTCAATCTCAAACATGACAATAATCCCTACTGTTATGAAAATGTATGTGTTGGGTTTATTAGGGGCCGGAAAAAGTTCTGCATGATGGTTCTAAGCTCTTCCCAATGTGGAAGGGGGGGGGTTCCCATATAAATGGAATGTTATGATAGAAGGTTAACCCTTCGTTATCAAGAATGGGAATGCTTGAGTTACTGTAAGTGCAACATTATGCACAAAAAGTTAATTTAAGGTTGTGCGAGAAAGCAAATACGTTCAAACTGGAAGGATACGGCTTCGTTTAAAGATAAATGTTTTGTCAACTGAAATGCTTCTACACAGAGAAAAAACCGGTTGAAATTACCGACCAAGGATTAAATTTAAAACACAAACCTTCGTTTTTTTTTTGAAGAAATTGCACATATTAGCAAACGCAAAATATGTTTCCAAAAAAATTAGAAAAAACACAAGCGCGCCAGTTCTATTAATTTTCCATTAATTTTGCTGTGCATGCGTAGCAGTGGCTCTGCACCGGGTTCAAGCTAGTGAAATATATTTTAACTCAAAGTTCAACATCCATTCTGGCAACAAGCTCTAGATGTGAGAAGGAGCTGTTGAAGTCATTCCCTCTCGTACACGCAAACAAATGCTAAATGCACAAAAGAAAAAATGAGCGAACTATTTCTGTAGGTAGGAAACTGGTGGTCTTCTGGATGATGTTTTTTAAATATTCAAAATGACAGTAAGTTATTGGTAATCAATCATGATTTATGCATTGAATCATTAGCCCGATAGATAGAGTTTATGTCTGTATCATTAAATGTCAAACAATTTGTATAATGTAGTAGTATTAGACCTATTTTCTAACAACTGATGCAAAATAGTCACCTCTGATTAAGCCGTTCCCTACCCTATTTCACAAATATTAATATCGGTATGAAAAATACTGGTTTAAGTATTTTTTTTTATGCTTTTAATTACTGGCTGAGTGAAAGTATCTCAAATCAAGATAAATAAATAACATTACTGGCTGCGTAAGTTTTAGAATAGAATAGATCAGAATTGAATAGAAAATAAATGATCAAATAACATGTCAAACACCATAAAACCTGGCTCTGTAACCGCAGATTCAAATCTTGTCTTCTAACGAAAGATAGATCACTCGTTCTAAATACCATCTAGCATCTCGTATTTATTTCTGGGGACTCAACTCACCGCTGCTCAATCGACGGAAGAGCGCCCATAGATCCCTCGCAAAAAAGATTTGTTTGTATACCCATCAATGCCAGCAAACGCAAAACCATGGCTCAATGTCACCCGAACTCGTGCGCGGTAGCAGAATATGGGAATGCCTCCCTCAATAATTTTGTTCTGACAGGAGGAACTCACGAGAGACTTTCACCCACACCAACCCCGCAACCGGAGTAGGCGCGGGCGGATGGAAAGCGGTGCTGACGGATCCCACTGCGGGGGAGCTCAAAGCGAGCTATCCCGCTCGTTCTCCATCGGGAGAATATACAGCTTTTCCACTCCTGGATAATCACTGTCACCAGTCAGTTTCGCTTTTGCAAGTGCGTGGAAAAACGTTCCGAAGGCCATTGGCGTGTGATAACGGGCAATAGTTGAAAGTGCGTTCGCGATCGACCTTCAAGTGTGTGCAAAAGTGCGAAAAATAAGTCTCTTGAAGTGAATTACTCCGATTGCAGAAACGTGGAATATCCTCTGGAGTAGTCGATAGTGACAGCTCGAATCGAGTTCAGACCGACTTCCCTGTAAGAGGAAGTTTTCTTTTCTCCGATTGGACCAGGGTTCAGCAAAAGGCCTCAAAACGGGAGCATATAACGAAAATGATGGATTTCAGCGGCGGCGCTCCACGGAGGCGGCAAAGCTGGCGGTGCGTTCGATCCGATTGGATTCGTGATGCGGCCAACGGTCATCCTGCGAGCAGTTTGTTGGGTGAATATGCGAAAAAATTAACTTTCATGTCGTCGTCGTCGTCGTCATGATTTTGTAACCATCTTCCTGTTTCGAATCGATTTTTCATCCTCTGCTCGTTCCTTTCCACTCCGGAGACCGAAAAAATCGATTTTCTGATAGTTGTTCACCATTTGAGGGATACATGGAGATCCTCCCGAGCGCGGGTGCCAGCTTTTCTCTCGCGGTGAATTGAACCATATATACTGAAGAAGGGTACACTGCGCGAGAGAGTGTCGTCGGGTGTGTGATGTTTGAGTATCAGCCTGATGACTGTTGTTGTGCATCGTTCTTGTTCTCACCGTTGGTTGGTGAGGGTTGTGGCTGATGGCCGTTCGAATGTGCGAGAAAATATGGACGGCACTCTCTTGCGTTTTGTCTTCTACTTTAGCAAGCTATCGATATATAGACCGATGGTTTCGCACTTGCATTGTCATGGTGCGAAATACGAGATGTGGATCATCTTGTGGCAGCAGTTGGGAAACAAACGAGATTTATTACGGTACTTGTATGATATGCGAAAAACAAAAACTGGGTCTTGAATTTTAATTGATTTTTCTTCGGATTATAACTTATTAAGATGCATTAAGAAAGGTAATTAACTTGACCTTGGCTTTGTTGGGACACAACTGTTACAACTATATTTCCTAATGAAAGATTCCGGCAGCTCTGATCGATCTTCGCAATCTACTTTTTTGATGTTAATTATTCAGCTAAAAACGGCTGAATTGTTTCGAAAATCTTGTTGTTGGATATGAAAATTTTCATCACGTTACCTAATCCTAACCGTTGATTTTTGCTTTGTTTTTCAGTTTAAATCGACAATTAACTATATGATTTTTAGCTTTAGCCTATAATCATATAGAATCTTCAAGACTCAGAAGTGGTGCTTGGGAAGATGTTGCTGCGTAAAATGCAAAGAACGATACCAGCAGCTTATGGGATGTTCATGAATTGAGGGAAATAAGGTATATCTCAGTTGTTTCAAGTCATCAACCTCTACCGTCTCCGGTAGAACTGGAGTTAATTGAGCATCTCACCGGTAGAGGCGTTTTTCGAATTACTATAAATGAGTGCATTGACGTTTTGTGATAAGGGGTAATTAGTTTCATCCAAGGATGTCTCGAGGGCTTCATCAGTTAGGACATATCAGTCTTCAGTAAACTCGTCCCAGTGGTAGGAACCTTTCACACATATGTCACGTATTTTCGGAATTCTCTCACTATGCAGCGCTAGTTTGAGCTTCCACTTTGTTTTTGCTGCATCTCGTGAGCATTACCAGTTTTGAAATTACCATCTGCATCAAACTTATCCTTGTGACTGATATTTGATGATTCATATGTACACTTTCAACAAACCAGTTTGTTGAATCAAATAACATCATGGTGCATTGAACAAAAATAATTGTTGATAAGACGAAATATGATTGATAGTACTACAAAACAAGATGGGTTTGAGTCAACAAACAATTTTGCTGGTTCAACTAAAGCCCGAGTCAAAGTAAATTTGGACGCATTCAAGTGATCATAACTCAAGAATTAAACAACATACACGGTTGATCAAAACGTCAATCAAAAGGGTATTTATTCAGCTTTCAAACGATGTACAACAAGTTATTACATTTTACCGTTTCGAACGAACTGTCGCACTTTACTTGTGATCGATGCCATCATGATCTGCACAGTCGCTGGTGACACTGTACCAACGAACTTATTCCACTTTAAACGCATTTGCTGCATTTTTACTCGCTTCACTGGAAGTTTTCGCTTGACAATTGCCCAATATTTTTCGGACCGATCTGAACTCAGGGCAATTCGGAGGATTATTCTCTTTGGCGACGAAAATAACATTGTTTGCAGCCTCTTTAGAGTAATGGCAGCTGGCTAGATCCAGCCAAAACATAACGTTGGTCTTGTGTTGCCGAATGAAGGGTAAGATCCGCTTTTTCAGACACTCTTTAATGAAAACCTTCGACGTCATTTGTGACATATGATGAAAACCTTGGTTTTTAGGCCACAACAGCAGATTCCTTGCCAAATCATTAGATTCCGAGCAAACTTATCAGCAAAAAAAAATTTATACCGGGAAGGGGCATCCCCATGACCAGTTGCCAGGTAAAATTTCCGTCCGGAGATTTGTTTATAATTCATTTTGACATATGTTTCGTCATCCATTAAAATACAGCCATCAAATTTCGTCCAAACTCGTTCGCTTTTTAGGCCGCTAAATTTTGTTTCAGGGAGCGATTTGAAAGTTTACTGGCACACAAAGACTTATATCCTTCTCTTGAAAACACGTTACGCACGGTGGAAAAGTTGGAATCGTATTTCTTTGCCAAATCACGTATGGAGACACCTGGGTTGCCTGTCACGTACCTCAACACCTTTCTACTCAGCTCTTTGTCCCTAGTGCCACTTTTATGATAGATGCGCTGTGCTCTTTCCACACTCAGAGTATTCTTGTTACGTTTGATTACAAGACACACCGTTGAGTTTGGGAATTTTAACACTTTTGCTACTTTTGAGGCAGACCACGAAGGATTCTCTAAATGTTTGTGCACAATTAATTTTCTTTTCTCAAGTTCCATGACCCCTAATTTCGAGATGCGTCGATTAAACGAGAAAAACGTTTCACCATTTTTTTTTGTCATTGAAACATCAACAAATGTCTGTCCAAAGTTTTTTGTTCCAACCGGGACGCGGTGATGTACATATAAACCGTGCGTCCAGATTTACTTCGAATCAAGTTTTAAGCTAAATTTCTGTGTGTGCGCATGCTTTTCTATCTCGCCATAAATCATTTAGGTACTCTTCGTAGTGAATTATCTTAAATGTTTATAGAGATTGTTCAATGAATGTTTTGCTAATAATAATAATAATAATTGAACAATGTTAGTAATCAAAATAATAATATGACTAGTGACTACTAGTGGCAACAATCCAAGAAAAACATAAAATTTTTTTTTTCCAGAATCACTGATGATAGCTCTTTTTATATATGTATCTATCTCTTATGTGTCCCTTGACTAAGCCTAACATGCAGCGATCGGTTTCATTTTTCATTTCAACTCATAAAGTATTTGAGCTGGAAGCGATATTTAAGTAGTTATAAACTTGCTTAGAAAAGTTTGATAAGACGTTTGGAAGTATATTTCATGAAAAGTTACACAACTCATTTTAGAATGTCAGAAACTTTTGAGGGACATGAATGTTTTATCGGTCTATTAGCATTAATTTGGGTCTATTTATGGATGCAAGTAAGCGTCCATTCGCTAAATGTATTATTATATGCAGTCTTTCTATGATTTTTTGTATGATTTTTTTCATTTGAGGCATTGCTAGCTGTATTTGCTTTACCTAATACAAAATTTCATAAATCAAATTAAAATAAAACTGGTTGGAAACAGTTAAGTGATGTTCATATATTTTTATCAGCCTTTAGTAACGAAAGCATTACTATTCACTCCACTAAGATTTTGTTCCTTGGATTTGTGTTCAGATGATCCATTTGAATGTAAAAAACCGCAAACTTATGCATTTCTACTTACAATTTTACCAATAACAAAATGTTTACCACGTCTACAATTTTCTAGTAAGATCATTGTTATTTTATCAATGTGAACAGTTGGATTGGAACGCGTAACTATTTTCTATAAACCCAGACTACATTACTCATTTTATCGATTCAATTAATCCAAATTTAGATCATAGGAAAATCATGAAGCTAATCTGTTGAGCTTAACCAGTGAAATCATGATGCTCAGAAGTTCAGTGAAATCCAAATATTACGCGATAGTCAATAACTCTAAGTCGACAAATATTGTCTCAATTGCTTCGGATTACATCAGTCATCCTAATAGCAACATGATTTTGTTGATTATTGATCACATTATGACATGTTTGGTACGTAGGCCGAATGAAGATGATAGGTTAACGTTACCCTACATAAAAATGAATATCTGTCTGTCTGTCTGTCTGTCTGTCTGACCCTTATAGACTCGGAAACTACTCCACTGATCGGCGTGAAAATTTTTATGCAGCCGTATTTGGAGCTGAGAAAGGTTCTAATGATTGTTTTAAACCACTCCTTCCTTTGGAAGGGGAAGCTCCCATACAGTACTGGAAAATAAAGTACGTACCTGATTTAATTAAACTCAAATCGCTATAACATTTTAAATATTTCAACACAGTTCATATGGATTAAATGTAGTATTTTTAACTTATAAAATTTTAACCACATCATTACATCTTTATATTGCATATATTTTTAATAGTTTGATAAAATGTAAAGCTGGTTTGCAAAATAGGTTAACTTTTCAACAAGATAACGACCCCAAGCATACCGCCCACAAAACCACTGCCTACTTCCGTGCGGCTACCTCAAAGCCCGGACTTGTATCCTATCGAAAATATAGTGGTCTATTTTGGATCAAAACGTTGACAAAGGAGACGTGACCAACCGTGATAAACTATTCAAAGCTGGAGCAGACCTGGAAGAATTTAAACCCACAACACATCCGAAATCTCGTCGAAAGTATGCCACGACGACTGCAAGCCATTTTTTTCTATTGTGGTTCGAGAATTCTCTGGGGAGGGGTCTCAAACAAATGAAACAGAAATTTCATCCACACATGAGAATTATCCAGGCAACTGACACACTTTGCTTCAAAAAATGTGGTGTACATATCTTGGAAGAAGGGCCAGAAATTAGTTACCAAGTTCTGGCGAGTTAGGCCCCACATTTTCATCAAGATTCATTTTCTATGGAAAATTGTCCGGTAACGTTGAAAATGAATGGTGATACAAAAAAACCAAGACAGATAATTGCTTTTGATAAATTTCCCATAGAAGGTAATTATTTATGCTTACTTGCAAAAATTTCTACGCCCTTGCGAGCGGTCTTCCGGCAGTTATCCGGAACATTCGCTATGGCGGACGAAAACATGCGTGTAGGCATGTTTTTGAGTAATTTTTCTTCGTTTTATTTATCAATTCCTCCTCAGTATTCGCGAACAAAATTGTTGGAGTAGATCTTACGCTTCAGGTTGGCCCAGAAATTTTTCGATGGGCGCAGCTGAGGAAAGTTGTGGGTTCGCCGAATTGGGTACCACCTCGATATTCAGCCGCTCCATCTCATCCAACGATCGCTTCGAGTAGTGACCCGACGCCGGATCCGGCCAGAACACCGCGTCTTCGCCCTTATGGTATTTCTTGATGAACGACGCATCTTCCGGCAGGCATTTCGTACTATAAATCTTCCCGTTCACGGCCAGTCCGGAGCGAAAGAAGAGCGGCTTTGACATCCCCTTCTCGCTGTTTGTCAGCCACAGCAGCACCTTCTTGGGAACTTGGTGTGTGAGATGAACTTCACCTCGGAGCTCACTTCCTTCGTGGGAGAAGTAAATACGAAGTGCCCTGCCAGTCATTGCCATCCAGGGTGAGATAGGTCTCGTCGTCCATCACCACCGCCACGCAGTGTTGGAAAAATCATTTTCAAAAAACTGCTACGCTCTTTACTCAGCGCCATGATGTACCACCGAGGAACTTCGCGCTCAAAGTTCACGAACGAACTACAATCCAAAGTTCATGAAAGCGCAGAGGAGTGAAAACGTTTCAGTTCTCATCGCGAGAGATCTTTTTTTCTCCATCTCCGTATTCGAGATCCGATCCAACCAAATATCTCCTCGGCTTTGTTCTTTTTCTTTGTGAGTATGTGTAGGCAATGTTCACGTGAGTTGAGATGTTTGTTCTTTAGCATTGTGCACGCCGCAAAGTCGAGTGGCAGGAAACTTCGCTGGAATGGCGTGACGCATCGAGGACAAATTCAACACCAACCTCCCGGCCACAGTCATCAGCTAGGATGTCATTTATGCGAGAGGTATCTTTCTGTCCAGATTTGCATTTCCGTGAAATGCGCAGTGTGCTTCTTCGGGAACGAATGTGGCGTAAAAAATATAGAGTAAAAAGAAGATCTGATTTTATTCGTATCCTCGCGTCGGTGACATCTGAGTTGAAAAAGATCGCGATGTTTCATTCTCTCATCCCAGAAAGTTCACTCAAGAAACGTTGGCGTGTGAAACCAGTCGCGGAACGTTCTCAAGCGAAAAGGTAGCGCACGATGAACTGATATTTTTGTGAGAATTCCATCAATAAGCTGCCACGTCGAGTTGTTCATTAGCTGATGAAAATTCGAAATATTTGCTCCCCTAAGCTTAATCGACGCCAATTTGGGTCCTGATAGTCCCCAAACATTTTTAACACATTTGGTTTTAATTTGGCTTCAGTATACTAATTGTTTGTATGGGAATTATATGAAGAATCAAACCAGTACAATTACATCTCCTTAACATCTCATATTATGTCCTCAAACCAAATCTTATTAAGTCATATAGAGTAAGTTACCAACTATCAAAATGCCAAGATACCTGACATGTAAATTTTATACAAAAATAGTTATTCAACAAATATAATAATAGGAAATAAAAAATATGTATATATATATATATATATTTATAATACGAAAACAGGTACACAATATATAAAATAATATATATACAGCAAAATATATAAAATATAAATATAAAATATGAAAAAGTCATATAAAATAATAAGAAAACAAAATACGAATGAAACACTCATACTTTTTGTCAGTGTTTGTTTGTATTCTATGTTTTATTGAATAACCATTTTTGCATAGAATTTACATGTCAGGTAATTCTCAGCACTATCGAGGAAGCTGTCAACCTTACATTATATGAATGCATATAAGATCGGTTTAAGGACACATTATCAAGATGTTAGGGATCTGGAAATGCGTTTGAGATTCCTCTTCACACTAATTCCACAGCAAACTTGAATAGCGTGCAAGTCGTAAATTAAAACCAAATGTGTTAAAATTCTTTGGGGACCATCAGGACCCAAAATTAGGCGTCGATTATGCTTTTAGGGGAGCAAATATTTCGAATTTTGCATCAGCCTATTGACCTCTTATTCAGCCACCGCCGCCGCGTCATTGCCCGTAGCTCCGAAACCAGTGATGCGACTTCCGCATATATGTTCATGTTCACCATGTACCTCCCGGTCAAGTGCACGCAGCGAGTAGCCATCATACATACGGCATCCCATTCTTCCAAAAAATTTTCATTAATGTCTCCGACGATCTCAACTTTATTGTTTCAAACATTTTGACGGTAATTTACGGTCTCTTTTCATTCCTGTATGGGTGCCGTTCTAAAATTTCTGAAATCGAAAGCGTTACGCAGGTTTGAAGATTTTGAACCATATCTCCTCTGGCCAGCTTCAGAAATTTTACGATGAGTATTTCATTTGAAAGGTAGAACATCAAAGCTGAATTCCTGTTGCTAACTGAATTCATAAAGTTTGTTTGAACTTATTAAAAAGTACTTAAAAGAAAACGTTCAAAACCCGCAAAGCTATTGATCGAAAATGACATCAAATTTGTTACCGCTCTGATTGGTTCACTCGCTACACACAAAGCGAAGTGGTAATGAAACATGTGGGAATGACCGATCAACCATCAGTTCTCGCCTCGCTGTGCATCCGTATGCGACAGAGGTGTTCGCCGAACCCGTTGGTAGGAAATGCCACCGTGAAAACAAAGACCAATCATCCCACGTCACCTGCAGCTGACATCCGCAACAACGAGGAGCTGAACAAACTTTTCTCCGGTGGGACCATTTCACAAAGTGGTCCTGCCAAACGTCATGCAGCCCAAGAAGACTGAGAATAGGCCTCTGACCTGAACCATGTTGCCTCCGTAAATGCACCAAAAATCCGTCCTTTCCAGGATGATCAAACTGACCAACTAAAGAGTATGGAGAAAATGGTCAAAATAATCGTCCACGTCATCTTCGTGGTCAAGTGCTTAGCGGCAATACTTGTCGTTCAAGCGATTGCCAAGAAGCGAGGGTTCGATTCTGCCCAGCCTGTGGAACTTTCACAGAACGAACAATTTCTCCCCAGTTTTTCTTCAAAGCTTTTCATCGGTTTTTGAATGTTTTCCCGCTTTTCTAAAACTTTTCATTATCGCCCAAAATCCTTCGATCGACGAAGTTGTGGTGTATTTGGCGGGTTCGCTCCTTCGGGACCACACATTAACGTCCTTCGCTTCGTACCAATCCACTACAGGCTTGGCGTAATGGCACGAAGCGTGGATCCGGCCAAAACAGCGGTGTACCACGGTGAGAGCGGAGGAAGGGCAGCAAGCGCCTGCAAGCATTCCTTCCGAAAATCTGCCTGTTTATGGTGCCGGTTGTAACGAACGGCTCGCTGTACTGTCCGCACCTTCACAGATCGCTCGCAACAACAGGTACTTTTCGCGAATTTATCCTTGCTTCTCTTCTTCCGGAACTTTTTCGGAACCCTGCGGTGGACGTACTGACAAAAATCCCGGTGAAAAAACAGGTGAAAGACTTTTTTCAACTTTTTACATCCTTTACCATTTCCTACTGAGGGTCGTTGAAAACTCCTGCCTTTATTTTGCATTCACAATTTTTGGAAATTTTTGCAGATGTAGCTTAAGCCACATTGTTTATCTAGAGCTTTGACAAAATGTTTCACCAGTTCCAACTTAATGTGAATATATATCAAAATTTTGTCAGCTCTGCACCAAAACTAGTTCCTCCAAATTGTGACCTTCTTATTTAAGCTCATGACGTTCGTCCCAGTGCCCGTTGCAAACATGATCATTAATGTTCTGCTATCCCATTAGTACAGGTTAGGAATTTGGTAAATGCAACAGTAACAAAAAAAAAAAAAAAATGGGTTGAAGATAGATAACGATGTAAACAGAAGTGATCAACATTTTAACGTCACACTGAAGAATTTATTTTGGTTTATGCGCAGAAATCAAGTAGAACTAACAAATCTGTTCGTTGTTTTCAGCAACGAAACTGATTTGTACTTATTATGAATGTATCCATGATTAAAGGCACACACGCAACTGTCAAAAGCACGAGGTTTTTGCCGACCTAGAAAGAAAATTCGTCAAGTTGACACAGAAAAAAAAAATTCGTAAACAAGAATACTTGGTCCCAATCAAAAAGTATCTGTCTGGCAGTTACATGAGACTGGCAGATCTACTTTATCGACTCGAAATGTGATTGACAAAAAGGAACGATCGCGGTGTCACAACAAGACGTTGTCCAGCTGTCTTTTTAATGTTTCTGACATGGGATGCGAATCTGAATTTTTGAAAGTAGCTGGTGCTGACCCGTGGTGATCTCGCTAGGCCATGCCTGACTTCATGAAGAACAAGCTTGATGAGTGAGCATGAAGTGCATAGCTCCCGACAGCGCCTAATTTTCATTTTGGATAGATAAATTATTCCCGCCCATACCAGCAGCACCACCATTATGCATGAGTACGGTATAAAGAGAGACGAGCGATTGGCTGGTCTTCACGAAATTCATTTCTACATTTTGTTAATGCATAGTGTAATGATGGCGTTTCACCAGCTAAAAGCATTATGAATGTTTCCATACAGCCGATACGAGAGCATTTGTTCTTAGCACAAAAATCCATGTTTACGAAACGCGTAAGTGCCATTTAACGAAAAATAAATTTTCAGTGCATGTTTCAAATATCATTGTGCTCTTATTCTTTTAAGATTGTATGATTATGTTCATTCTAGGTATTCCATCGGTAGCTTATGGCAAAACCAATGGAATAGCTGCGTTACAAAATGAATGGTGGGTTTAGTACAGATGGGCCTATTTGACACTATTTGAAGCCAGATAGTAGAAACTAATATAGGAGGAATATATCAAAAATTAAACCAGATAGGGATTACGTGTCTATGTCATATTTCACCGCAGTAATTTATTTTATCTGTATAGATTCATAGGTGTCGTTTACCAAATATTGCTCACCCTAATATGAAAGACACGAAACATTAACATTGTTTAGCTTGAAGACCCATGTGAAGTGATCCTTTTTATACCTCCAATCACTTCCTAACAATATTCTGAATAACACACCAAATCCAGCAACAGTTTCGTACTGCCATAATTTTCCCTCAGAAATTTGGAATGTTGGAAACTGTGTCACGAGCTATCGATGAATAGTCAAAAAGCGTATGAAGAGCGTCAAAAAGCCAGGACTTAGATATAATAGACAAAAAGAAGCGTCAAAGTTGGCGGTGATTCTCCTATAACCTACGCGATTGAATATCATGCATCATGAATTTGTGAACAAATCCATGCCTGCGACCACCATTCCTATAGTCGGTAAAACTTCCGTCCCAATCAAAAATTCCACACCAAATTCCTCTCCATCCCGAATTCATGCATGTGCCCAGCTCATTCATACACCACGTTCCACAAGTTGGCAGTTATCGCGAGTCTCCCTCGCAAGAATGTGCCACTAGTTTCTGGTGGCCTACCGTCCGGAATCGATCCGCCACATTTCCTGTCTCCTTCCCGAGTCTCAGGCAACTGCCACTGTCTAGGAACTAGATTTCTGTCGTATCGATTTTCTCCCTCGCATGGCGCTTTTCCAGCTCTGAAGTGGGTAGATATTCGTCCGTTCGTGTCACCTCAACACCTTCAACTCGAAAAAAGGCCAAAAAGGAGGCTGAATTCTGAGGCTGAATTCTTTCCGAACCCCACTGCAAACGTTTTGCTCTCTCTTCAGACCCTTTCGCTTGGGTGCCAATCAACTGAAAGTGGAAGCTCTTCACAAATCCACATCCGTTTCGACCTGAGTTGGTAGGTTTGTGTACACGACGCGTTCATTAAAAGCATCCACCTGACTGGATATTGACGATGGAAATGCCGAGGAATTAATAAGAAGAAAGAGCGGAATCGAAGCCATCGACGACGCGGATGCAAGGAAAATGCATCATCTCTGGGCGCTCATATTGAAGAATGCATAGTAAGGTGGCAAGCGTGAGTAAATGCGATTATGTCACATCTTCGGTTGGTTTGTGAACTCCAATCCAGTAAGTTTGCCAGATGGCGCCAATGCAGGAAACGAAGGACGGGGAAGGATGGCGAGTCATGTGAGTAAAATGAGGCGCTACGGGCTTCAAAACTGCTGCTATGTGAAATGGTAAGAGGTAAACATCATCTCGCGCCCGAGTGAAGCTCGTTTCAACGAGAAAAAGCCACCAGTCAGGATATGAGGAGGAAATTTCAACAATTGTTTTACTGTTGATGAGGAACCACCACCGATGGGGTAGGTGAAACCCGTCCGATAAAGTTGAAATCGGTTTCTGACTTGAAATCAATTTACGTTTTTCGGCTGCAAACAGAAAGGATACACGGAGCGGGAGCGGAAATTAATAAGTGTTGATGAGAGTGAGCAAAATGGAAGAACAGAGAGAGAAAGAGAGAAGTCGAGTGTTTGGTTCTTGCTAAGATTTGCACCGTTTCAGGGTTATACAAAATGATTAATTTGATTGGATCCATGCGAGGTTGAAGTGGAAGGAACTCTTAAAGCAACGAATCCTGTGTTTTTCGGTACACTGGAAAGATATTCAAACGAGACCCAAGGCACCATCTAAACCGTGAAAACTGTTAAGATGGATCATCGCATTGGTTGTTGAATAACCTTAAAGATTGATGATGTTGGTCCTCTACTTCGAGTTTCAAAACAGCGAGTAAAGTGTGGGTGGATTCGATGGAATTCGAGTAAGAGGACCGTTATGTGAAACTTCTCTTTTCCATTCAAGAGAGGCATTCCTTGCGTTTCGATGTAAATAAATACAAACAAATTTTGTTCTCTCCCATGTCGATTACTGTTGCCAGCTAGTTTGGTTTGTTATGGTGCCAA
>JASCZW010007837.1:0-59040 GCA_034211315.2 Aedes japonicus
ATGTGATGGATATAAATTTGAAGCACTATTTCAGTTATTAGTGTATGAATTAGATATTGTGATGATAACATAATTTGAAATTATCTCAAGAAATTTGTCCATTTCACAAAATGTGTTACATTTTGATTCATGATTCATGGCAGAAAATTGGCGTCTGCAGAAAAGTTTCTCAGTGCGTTACGAATCGTCTTATGATATAATCACATTAGTTACAAATCCTGCTGTAGAGATGGCGCAGCAGTCTATCTTTGCTAAATGATGGTCTAGAGTTTTGCCGTCTTCAGGAAAGTTGTTCAGGAATCTTAAATGTAGTCATTTGACATTATCAGATTAGTTCCAGATTTTGCCGCAGAGATGGCGCTGCACTCTTCTTCTTTCTTAGCGTTTCGAGTTTATTGCTTGCTCTCAACTTAGTGTTCTGAATGCACTTCCACAGTTATTAGCTTAGAGCTTTCGATGCCAGGTTGCATTTTTGCATTAGTATGATTGTGTGACAAGTACAATCATACGCTATGCCCAGGGAGTCGAGAAATTTTCCTTAACGAAAATTTCCTAGACATATACCGCAGCGCCATCTTTGCAGCATCATCTGGAATAATGTTAAAAGATGAAAAATGACATACTGAGAAACTTTGTTCAAGACGGAAACTCTCTACAACTAGCTTGGAATAAGAGAAATAAGATTAGCATTTTCCATTTAATTCCAACTACCTTTATTGTTTATCTTGACAGATACGCGTATTTCGTCTTCAATGTGCAGACTTCTTCAGTGTCGTGTACTAATAAGGTATTCCGAAATCAAAACTTCCATTCCTTTGTAGCAGATTCCTCGTGGCCAATGTTACTGGAAAAAGATTTTCACACCACTAATGCATTTTTGAGACCATAACCTTTAAAATGGGGTATACAAATTGTGTCTAGGTTGGAATTTCATAATTCTAGAAAGGGTTGAAATTCGGGTCAGCGTTGACCCTACACACTCAATCTGTTCGTTAAATTTCAAACAGCTGAAAAGTTCGGCGAACTTAAAAACAATTCTTAAAAATTTGATGAAAAAATTAAACCAATGGTAGTCATCGTAAGTGCATGATCCTTATAAACGGCATTCAACTGCACTTCGAAATCCTGACATGTCTTCCCATCCAAAAAAAAGCGAATCACTGATTGACTGATATTGCTGCAAGGTACCTGGGGTAACTATGTAGAAAAATGTGTCTCGATCGAATACTACCGTTCAAATACCTTCCACCGCTCGTTTTCAACTTGCATCTTTCAATTTCACAGCCTGCCGTACTCTAACGGAACTGTCAATACTTTCTCTTAATTTCTCTTTGTTCTAACAATAAATTACTGTCCACTTCTAGAACCTCTCATGTTGATTGGAAATTATCTGCTTCTGACAAATTTAAATATTCAACAGTTAGCAAAATATAACTACTCGATAAATCTGTCTAAAATGTTGACAGCTATTATTTTGAAGACGGCGTTAAATGATGCCTTACACATTTTGGATCAGTGATGCCATCAGTTGCAAAATAAGGGTACTTATCATACAGCCCTCGTATTTTGTTTCAACGCATTAATCATAAGCTCAATTCTTCTAGCTAGCTTTAAGTCTGAAGTACCTGGATTGATTTCATTGCTCCTATTTTGCCTGCGCTGAATCTAGCGGACTGGAGCGCAATAAACTGCTTGCTTTTCGTTATAATGTGTAATGAAGTTTATAATAAACATAAATATATAAAAACCAACCTAACTTTTGATTTTGATAAGGATGATATTTTTTATTAGTGTCACCTTACATCAAGGTACATTCGTTATAATTACTGAATTTGATTTACGACTGTTCAAGCTTATTTTTTTTTATTTGCTTTCTGGTTTCATCATGTTTCGTCTCAAGTATCACTTCATACAATCTCGTCTTCTGTATTTCATTTTCAACTTTTCTTTTTTTTTTCTCAACAAAGTTCTGCTTTCTGCTCTTCGATATCTTCAATTTTATTTCTCTTCTTTCACTTGTCCTATTTTAGTACTTCTCTTGTGCTTCTTTTATTCTTTTGCGTTTCTCAAGTGTATCGTCCTCTAATTGTTTTCTTGCTTCATTTTTATTTTCCATGTCACCTCGATGTATACTCAAGTTCCTTCTCTTTGGTATCTACTTTCATCTTTTTTTCGTTTCTACGTTTTGGTTTTCAGCTTCTGTTTCTTTTTGTGTTCTTTTTTCTTGCGTTTCTTTTACAAGGCTTCATTACTTTATCTCTCAATCTCTTCTTCTGCTTATTTTGCTTACTACACATCTCAATCTCTTCTTCTGCTCAATCGCTCTTTGATCATCTCTGCTACATTTTTTTTCTTTTTCTTTATTTCTACCTCCACCTGAACTTCCACTTTACTTGATTTATATTTTTTTTCTCTTTTTCTTTTTTATTTCGCGTTCTTCACTACTTTCTCGCCACTTGCTGTTTTTCGCATGTTTGCTTCTACACCCTTTGCATTTTCGCTGTCACTTATCCATTTCCTTTCTTTTGCGTTGTTTTTCGCTTCAGCTGCATTGAAACAGTTTGAGATCATTTGTATTAGACAAATTTATTTTATACACGTATTAATTTCACATTCTTGTTTGCCACTGAGACATCCAAGAACCAAATTTTGTTATGCTAGTATAATGAAATATTGAAGATTTCAGTTGACAACTTGTTGATACTCAAGAACGTTAGCTCAATCAACAAATAATTTGGTTTAGCAAAGGCTTTGTATTTTAATCCAAAACCTTTTGCCTGATTTCTTTTACTTCAAAGTAAAAACTTCTTTAAGTTTCTTATACCTTGGTAATAGGAATGATGGAAAGGTTTGAGAGAATTCTGTTTATACTACATCTCGAATGTCAAAATGGTCGAGTGGTAAGAACACCGATCTAGTAAGCTTGGAGTTTATAAGATGAGCCTGGTCCATGAATGCTTTATTGTTGTTTGCGAAAATTTGTTCAACTTAAAAAGTCAGAACAATATAAACATATGATATCAATTGATTTAAAGATACTGTCTCAATGAAGCATTTAGTATAGGTTTTGAGATGTTTTCCGTTTGCTCAATGTTTAACAACATTCCCGTCACTGAAAATTCATAAACAATTTTCAAACAAACTACTTCGTGCAGTTACAATCAAAATTAATAATGGTGTCTTAGTTTGTTACACTTTGGAAATCTGCAAGCTCCAAAGGTTATAAAAGTTTATAGTTTTTCAGTTGATAATATAAAATATATAGAAAAAATTTTTCTCATTGAATACTATTTAATGTTGCAAGACAACTGCCTATAGCTCTTAACTTTTTGAGTTAAACGATTTGATCTACACAGAAAAAAATAATTAATTTTAACAAGCGTGTAAAATCTCCCCTCGTTTAAATCCAAGCTAAAGGAGGTGTAAACAACGAAATTGTTTGCAACTGTTCATGCGCCATACAAGAATATTGGCAATTTTTCATACAACAGGCTGGATTCAGGCGTTGTCTGGCTTAAATTTACATGAAATATCCCATTATATTCTGGTAAATCTAGCATTCCCTTTATGTGCATTAGATACAGCAGAAAATTCAATGTTTTTTTTTATCTGTGTAGGTTGTAATGTGGTAATTGTTTCATCGTTTTTTATTTACGAAATATTAACAACAGGAAGTTGGCCGTACCACCCTTCCTATCCAAATCGCTTCAATCGGGTGCCCTGATGGTCCTATCCTTCATCCCATCATATGGTGTTGCATAACTTAACGAAAAATTCAGAGCAATAATATGACTAAAATTGGCTTCCCCACTTACTGCTACAACCTCCCTTTTATGTAGGGTCCAAAATGTCGTATCGATATTTTTGCTTTTGAAGAGCTGACTTTAGTTGCGCATATCGAGACTCACAATGTGTCATAAGGCATCGCTCGTGGCCATGGGATAGGGAAAAGAACAGGAGAAAGCAGATAATCATTAGTAATTGGTAAGATGCTATGCGCATGTGAGATATTTTTGGTGATATTCTCACAATGGCCGTTCAGAATGATTTGCTGTATGCATATGAGAGATCATTCCCGATGAGTTTCCACTTCATTCCATCACGTTTAGTTATAGAAGACAAGTAACATTTTACTACGTGCTACATTTGGGCTTATCAGGGCCAGGATCTCCCATCGCATCTTCGAGTGGTCAGGACAAGCTGTCCATTTGGTTAAGGCACTTTTGGACGTTGATGTGGCAGCCAGTTCACACATGAAATCTACCTCAATCGAGCTGGCAGAACACGCCCATACCCTTTTCTGAACCGAAGGGCAGGGTTTCAGGTTTTCAAGAGGTGATCCTCTTAACCGTTTTTTTTTTATGAATTTCATGAATGTATGTAACAATTTACATTAACAATTTCAATTAAACAAGACTTTGGAACTAATCAAAAATTTGAACTCAAGATTCAGAAAAATTTTTTCTTACAAGTGTCACTTTACATCATGGTGCAATTGTGTCAGTTAGTGCATTTTCTGTTTCTTTTCTTCTTTCATCCTGTAGCTTTCTTTCTTCGTTTCTTTATCGTCTATCATTTCATTTAATTTCATCATTTTATCTCCCGTCGTTTCTCTTTGGGTGTTATTCGTAACTTGGGGTGAAATTTTAACTCGTGACTTTGGCGAGAGACTTTTCTACACTTTTACTCTTCTATTATTTTTTTCACCTTCTCCTTGTCTAATACTTCTCCATTCCTTCCAATCGTCTTCTTTGCTTCCTCAGTATACATTTTCCAATAAAAAATAGTTTTCGGAAGCACACTACGAAACATAAATCCATGAAGGTGACTTCCTAAGGAGCAGTCATACGATAGTTAGCCGGGGATTTGTACATAATCGTAGAATTAGAATGTCTGTTTTCCTTTGGCCTCTCACATACTTGGTCAATATTCTGATTTCACTAATATCTTTTTTTTTTTTTTGCAAAAATGGTACATCTGCTGTACCATCGCAATCCAAGCACTGTGTAATATTTGTTTTGTTACTTGTTTTGCCTTTAACCGATTCAATACAGATTTTTTCTACACCGTTTTTAAAAATAATATATGGTTTACATGCATAAGCAAGTGATAAAGGCCAAACCAAGAATAACACGTCATTACATATAACCCCTATTTCTAAAATACCTAAGGTACTCCAAACTATCCTTGAGCAAAGATCTTCATGTTCTACACGATCGACAGGGATATTTACGATGTCTTCGTCATACTAACCCAATGGAACATCATAACACTGTAAAAGACTTGTTACAGCATTCTTTCTAGAATATCTAAGGTACTTCAAAACATCCTTGAGTTCAGATCTTGATGTTCAACATGATCAACAAGGCTGTATACGATCTCTTAACCGTACTTATGAGTTGTAACAGCTGCACGAGACATTAAAACACTATAATAGACATATTTCAGTATTTCTAGAATATCTAAGGTCCTATCCTTAACTTCAGATCTTGATGTTCCATCTGATCAACATGGCTGTATAAAATGTATCCACAGTACATATGAGTTGAAATAGCCCCACGGGACATCAAATCACTGCGATGGGCGTGTTTTGGTATTTCAAGAATGTCTACGGTACTCCAAACAATCCTTGAGTTCAAACCTCGATGGTCTACATGATCAACAAGGCTGTATACGATGTCTCCACCGTACTTATGTGTTGATGTGTGTTGGGAATCTTAACACTGTACAGGTATACCTCGATAGTACGTACATCAACTTCATCACTTCAAATAAAAAATTGCAAAATTGCGAAATTGCATAAAAACTACTGATTACACTAGAAAACTAGTAGAACCACAAGAAAGAACAGAAGTTGTTCTTTCTTTTGGTTTTATTAGATTTCAGATGCAACTAGCAGTTTTTATGCAATTGCAATTTGAAGTGAGAAAATTGATGTACGTACTGTCGAGGTATACCTGTATTTCAAACTATCCTTGAGTTCAGATCTTGATGTGGTACATGATCTACAAGGCTATTTTCGATGTTTTCAGCGTAATTATAAGTTGAAATAGCCTCATGGTACATTACAACACTTTAATAGACATATTAAAGTATACGAACTCCATATTGATTTGGAGTGCCAATTTTATTGTTGTTAAAATCACTGTTTTGATCATGAGAAACATCAACATCTGAATGCAACCATAGTTTAGAATACCGAAGGTATTCTGAGGATACTGTATGTCTGCCTGTCTGCAACGGTGTTAGGGTTTTCCTTGTGGACACCTGCCGTGACTGTTCAAAAGTGTTCCTAGTTAAAAGGGTTATTTTTGAACAAGTTTGCAGAAAAATTTACAGCAAATCTTAATCTTGGGTCATATTTGACCCATCCAAATTTGTATTGAGTCTGTTAACCAAGGTTTACTGCCATATAATGAAAAGAAACAAAACATCCAATTGATATCATCGTGATAACACCATTTTATTTTTATGAGAACAGAGTCTTTAAACTGGCATATTGAGACTTTGGTGAGATTGTGACAATCGAAAATGTACAAGTGGCCTCTAATTTTGCCCGTGCTTCAGAAAAACCTTTTTAACAATGTAGACAACGCTCCACCGTTTTTTAATAATGCTTTGGGGCTGATTTGGGCCGATTTATATCAACAGTAAGGATCTTGTCGGAGCCTCTCTCACAAAGTGTGGCTTTGGACCTATTCAAACAGTTAGGGCATCTTCAGCGGTGGTCTATATTTGGAACAACTTTTTACTTTGCATCAGCAAAACTTGAATAGAACCAGCTAAAATAGACCAACTTTGCCTTCCCCGCACCAGTGTTGTATTTATTATTGTTAAACCCACCAACACCTGCTCTCCTGTCAATCATTGAACATCAGAGATCAGAGGGTTGTTTTCAGAGATCGGAGATTTTTTCACAATGCCATTGATTTGACCAAATCATTTTACTGCCAGTAGTGCGTCGTTAGCTGACAACGAGGAATACCTGCTCTTTCGTTTGAATGAAGGTGAATGTGTGAATGCAAGCATTTCATTAAAACGCTAATCATGACCAATCCACTTTACTTTTCATTTCCGAGTTATCGAAATACTATTCGGAATCGGAATCAGCCATCAACTTAGTCATAACATCCACAACAGTCACAATTCCGGGAGCTTTTTCATTCCAAACTAATCAGCTATTTCCAAAAGCTGAGGTGATGATCAGCATCCGAGGCGAGCAACATCACTTTCTGTCCGGTGCCAGCATCACCCACGCTAAGCACGGCCACTTTTCGGCTTATAAGCTGACATTTTTCTCATTAGTTGGTATTATCAAGCAGCGTGTAGCATTTTGGAATTGTATTCTTCTTGTTCCAAATCGTGCAAGAATAAATCAAAACATATACCAGTTTTAAAATGATACTAAATAGATCCGTTATAAATCAAAATTTACAACACCGGTGCAGCGGTGTTTTTGCGTCTGGTCTAAAACAATAAATCCCATTCACGATTTGGACCACCGTGGAAGATGCCCTTAGGATGTTGTTGAAGCTATTCTGAAATTCGGATGATGCTTTCGTTTAATGGTAACCGAAATAAGAGATCAACGGTTATGCCTCATTCACACTAGAAACAGTTGAAAAAGGAATCCAATAGTTCACTTGATATTTGATCATTGCAAATACTAGTTTGTTAATTTGTTGTGTCTTGAGATACTGATAAATTGAGGTCAGGTGACAGGAAACTACTCCCAGTGAATCTACCAAATGGTATCCTTTTTTGGGTTCATCAGATATTTCTGTCGTCCTGCATAGAGAAATAAATTTGTTAATAGGGTACGTGACGGGTTTTAAGCAGCTTATGCATCCCCTGGGGTATTTGGCGAAGCTGTATGTAATATATAATCAAAACTGCCAATATATAGACAATAATCCCTCTGTTTACTTCTTATCTAACGGAACTTACCTTCGGAAACGAGCAATAGACTCAGAAAGTTTCATAGCCATAGAATAAAGTTCCCAACTTTAGGGACTTATTAAAAGCATGCTGATTGTTTTCTTCAACTCCGCAATCTGTACATAAACTAACAATATTGTATGAGAGCGATTCTGTGAATGTGTGCGAAGGCGAAATTAAATAGGCCAGTTCACGATTGGCTGCAAACGTCAATTTTCTCAACCCGCTCTTTCGTTTTACACATTCGCTCTCGAAAACAATCAACCAAAACATGTCGATTGCTATGATCACAAAATCGTCTACTAGCAGGTTATGAGACAGAAGTAGACGACCAAACTTTTAGCTTGTCATTGATCTTTACACTCCCGTTTGATTTTACTCAATTTTCGATTACAATTATGTACTATCTCATTTTCTCTCAGGAAAATGTTACTCATAAAATTGAGTAGATCCACTTTTTACGAAAATTGAGTAACATGTGAGAGAAAAAGAGATCGTATAAAATTGTACTCAAAAGTTGAGGAAAATGAAACGGGAGTCTAGATTGGAAATGTGTAGTTCTTATTTCATTTACTGTCGTGGTATTGTTAGATAAAGCATTTGTGACACGACAAACGGGATGCTTCGTTTAAACATAAACAAATGTGAGAAATAGAAGACTTCATACTACAATACCGATGCACTATAGCCATGGTTAACAAAGACGAGAGGAAATATGGGCTCTCTCAAAAGCAACAGTGATGCCATAGTTGCCGCTGAACAGCAAAGCATTATTTATCGTTGAGAACTGTTCAACAGTACTAAAAGATATTTTTTCATTGCCTATGATAGTGCCAGATGATGGAAAATATAATCATAAGTATAGATCAACCTCAAACGACTGGAAGAAACTTGAAATAAATTAGGATTTCAAATCATCTAATCATTCGACATCACATTCTGGCAACAATCCTAGATGCGAGAAGGGGCTGATGAAGTTATATTTCCTCCGGTTCATGCGAATGGATGCAAAATACGCAAAGGCAAAATTTGAGCGAAATTCGTCAGCCAATAGGAAAATGATGATTTTTTAGATGATGTATTTCAAAATGACATTTCTTAATTGGTAATCAATGTCTTCCTTCGGAAGAGAAGTAAAGCCATTGATCCCGGTTAATAGTCATGAGTCGTTAGGTAGGGTCCAGGTGGAGTCGTCTCCCTGGCGTCGGTGATTGTCACTATGTGAGGAATAGGCCGACGGAAAAAAAATTGTAATCTATCATGATTTATGCACCGAATCATTTGCTCGATAATTAGATAATTAGATAATTTACACCCCATTCACAGTACAACTTATATTTCGTTATATAGACTATCTTGATATCAGCATCTATACATCTAGTTTTCACTGGAAATAATCTACATGGCATTTGATATCAAGATACTCTATATCAAGTAATATAGGTTGTAGTGCGAACGGGGTGTTAGACCTATTTACTAACAACTGATGAAAACAGTCCTTCCTGATTAATCCGGCCCCTACCCTATATGGTCGGAAACAAAAAATTATTAGAACTGCAATTTTTATATTGTCATAATGTCGGTCTTTTGCACGTTTCATTGCTTCGAAAAAATTGTGATACATCTATCTCTATCTTGGTTCTTCTTAAATCACAAATTTGAAGAATTGTTATGAATCCTTTTTTAAATCCATGGCCCAGGAGATAGTGATGATTTCTTAATGAAAATCAATAGACATCAATTCTTACGAATTTCAAACAAATTCGTATATATATATATATTTACACAATTGCAAAACTCTATCAAACGGTGTAGAGATTACAAAAAACAATCTCGATTTTGTATCAAGTCTTACGTTGAAATTTGGCAAAAGATATATTTAAATGACGAAACAATTAAAATATGGACCGGTCTCACTAAATATTACATAATTGTTAGAGATTGAATGTAATTCTTCTATGTTATTGCTGTCGATTTAGTTTCTCACATTTTCCAAATCAAAAACAACAATTGCGAAGTTTTAACCAAAGAGTGACAGCAAGATTTTCTTACTTATATTGTCTTGATATTTCTTTTCTTTTTTAGCATTTCAAGTTTATTGTTTTCACAATTTGCTTATTGCTTGTTCTCAACTTAATGTTCTATATGCACTTCCACAGTTATTAATTGAGAGCTTTTGTTGCCTGGCACCATTTTTGCATTTGTTTGATTGTGTGGCAAGTACAATCATTCCCTATGTCCAGGTAGTCGAGAGATTTTCCTTAACGAAAAATTCCTAGGCTAGAGCAAGAATCTAACCCAGCCACCTTCAGCATGGTTATTGCTTTGTAGCTGCGCCACTACCGGTTGATCTAAGGGAGGACCCATGTCTTGATATTTAGTTCTACTCAAAATCAAATTTCTATATGGATCAATGAATAAAACTAAAATAAGACATCAACGGTAATGCTTAAATTACACTAGAAACGGTTGAAAGACGCATCCAATGGTTAACTTGATATTTGTTCATTGCAAAAAAATATTATGATAATTTTTTGAGTCTTGAGACACTGATGAATTAAGGTTAAGGCAGGAAACTACTCCCAGTGAACCTATCAAATGATATCCTTTTTTGGGTTCGTTAGATATAACAGTCATCCTGCATAGAGAAATACATTTCGTAAAAAACATATGGTCGGAAACAGAAACTTATTAGACCTGCCATATTTATAGTGACATAAGACTGGTCGTTTGCACAAAATCACAAATAGTCAGAATTTGTTGTGAACATTTGCTTATAATTATAATTTGTAGAACCAGGAGTTAGTGATGATGTCTCATAAGAAACCAATTCTTGCGAATTGTTTTTCAAACAAATTCATGTATTTTTTTAGATTTCTTTAAGCAAATGCTTTCATTTGTGGGCACAATTGCAAACAACGATTAAACGATACATAGCTGATTAGAAAAATCATGATTTCTGAACAAATCTATCATGGAAATTTGAAAATAAACATATTTAATTCACAAAATATTTTTAATTTGGAACGGTCTCACTAAATGTAACATCATTGTTGCGGCGGACTAATAAATCATATTCTCCAAATCAGAAACAACAATTGCGAAGCTTGAGCAGAAGAAAGGACGAGAGATATTTTTACCAATGATTATGTATTTTGATATTTAGTCCTACTTAAAATCAGCTTTCTTTATGGATAATTTAATAGAACTCAAAAAGTAACTTCTGATCAATCTTCGATTATTACATTTTTGAATTTTTGATTAAATTTTAATCAGCCATTCAAATTATTTTCCAAGATTTCACCGCCTCTAAAGCCCCTCATGTATACCGTTGATTCATACGATTCTTGATTAGTAGCTTCGTCATAACAAAAAAGTCACTCATTTAAGAACCACATAGACCTTTCTTAACGGTAGGCAAGCGACCAAGTCCCTGACTGTTGACTCTCGGCCTACATGCGATAGATTCTTCTAATTCGTGCGCAAACAACAGGTCACCCTCTGGTGACACACACTCCATCATAATCATTTGTACATCCCTCCAATCTCCGATCACCGCCATGCTAAGAGATCTATATCTCAGCAGTGCAAAGCATTCACCAGCCAAGACACACGATCTCCTCAACACGAGAAGGGGCTTCGCTTACTTGGTTAAGGTCGTTTGGTTTTTTTTCTTCTTCTATCTTTTGACAAGCTTCGGTGCGATGAATCTGTTCCTACTAACAACAATCCGGTTGCTGATGCATGAAAACTAACCCCGTCTAACCGAATTCCCACACGAATGAACACACAAAACTCACCAGCTAGGCAACCCATCCTCAAATACCTCCCATGTGCATGTCCCCCAACAGAAAATCAACTCCCTAATCGATGCCAAAACGCGCTTCGTGGACAAACTGGACCAAACCAACATCGAAAAGAACAAACAGTACCACATCGAGTCGCCTAAGCCGATCACCAGCTTCCAGACTCTGGTATCGTCGGTCATCTCGCCGAAGGTGCAGTTCTTCACGTCCAAGATCGGTGCATTCAGCGGTGGTCTGCTGGGTGGATCCTCGGGCAACGGACACAGCAACGGAGATTCGGACCACGGAAACGGCAGCCCAGCCGCACCGGGACTAGGTGGCGTTGTATCGTCGCTCCTGAAACTGTCCGGACCGATCCTGTCCGGTTCTTCCGGAGCGAACGGGGATCGAACTCGGTCTCGCTGGGCGATCATGACGACGACGATGAGTAGATCAAACTAGCTGCGAACAAAGGGGGGGACTCGCCTTTGATGTGCCGTACCATTTGAAGACATTTATATTTTGAGGTTATGAAAAGGGACGCGAGAGGGGATTCGGGTGGCCTGCGATGCGACGTTTTTTTTGTTTGGAATTGACGCGATCTTCAATTCAACCTATAATCTCAACACTATATTCAAACTCCTCCGACGAGTTCAATTCCAAAGCGACGCATCTGGCCGTCCCATCCCCAGCAGGTCAAATCGATTGACTTGTGTCAAAATGCTTTTAAACCGACGCTGACGTTATAGGAAAAAAAAAAAAACGAAAATTAATTACATTGAGGGTAAATTAAGGGTCACGTGAAGAAATGTTCCATGCGCAAAAGGCTACAATGTCATTCCATTAAATACGACAAAAAATTCCATCGAAAAAAAAAACAAACATAAATCAGATTCATCTCGCGATCATCAATGTACCTAAAAGGTGTGTGTAGAGCAAAATAAATAAAAAGAAAAACAAATCTCCAAGTCGGACAAATTGTATAGGCTTAGAGTTAGGGAAGAGTCGCTAGTTTAGCTTCAGCTAGGGGTGTTATTTCGAAAGTTTATTATTATCTTTATTAAGCAAAAAAAACCGAACTTCGAATTGTTATAAAAAATTAAAATCATGCAAAAAAAAAGATTATTCAAACACTTGTAAATAAATGGAAGAAAAAAAAGAGGTGAACTGAGACGATGAAGGAGAGAGCGATAGAGAGAATAATAAAAGCTACCATAACAGACAAATTAACCATCAACCCGTGTTTTGAATGTTTCTTTCGATGCATACTAATCCCTGATATTGGCTGCAGACGGTTCGATTCTGATGTAAATATGTTGTTCGCGCCGATTGCAGGTTGTTGTTGTTCTTGGTTCTTGCTGATGTTACTGCTGTTGTTTTGGCACCTTGTACTCTAACAAATGTATGAAGAAAAACAAAACCCAATGAGCGTAGGGTTTGTTGCATGTCTTGTTTTTTCTTTTCTTGTTGCCGTTGTTGTTGTTGGTTATCAGAGGTGGAGCCGAATGAAGGTTTATTGCAGCTGGTGCGGTAAGTTCATGCATATCAATGATTACACAATGGTGACGAATTGGTGCAAGCGGGAAGCACTCGATTGATAATCTGTTCGGCTAGACTGCGGCAAGGTTGTTCAAGGATTGGGTGCTGAATGAGGATTTCCGTACTTTTGATAATATTTCAATGTGTTTCGACTAGCTTGGAAAGAGCGCCTCCGTCGAGTCTGCAGACTGCCAATATTCGAAGAGTCAAAGTTCAGCTCATTGGATTTCCTTAGCAGCTTATTTTTCAGATTTCTTTTAAATTTCAGTGATTTTAAGAATAGAATTATAGAGGTTTGGATTTGTTTAAAATTTTTTTCAAGTTCAAGTTCTAGCTGACGAAATTCTTGCACAATCATATTTATTCAAAAATATTTACATTTATTGATTTGTTAATTCATTCATTTTTCGTCTTACATGATATACACTTTAAATTGAAAAATTCCAGCATTACAAATACGAACCAAAAAGTGAGCAGAACACTCGCCAAATTCAAACAATTCTTCGACGGTCGTAAACGCTTCGTTGTTACCAAACGCTGTTTGATGGAATCTTGGTTGGAGAAGAGTACCACTCCGTAATGCTCTCGGTGGCATTTGGATGTTCAGTTGAAAGCAGTGCCTTTAAAAATCAGTTCATCTGCACTGCAATGAGCAGAAAATGAAGACAACCTTAACGAACAGACCAACTATCTGCGTAATTTTGAATTTTGAAATGACAGCATTCTCGTGACCATAGCAACCAGGGATGCCATACCCACAGACATGTCTGTAAATTTGCAGACTTTTCATCTTTGTTGCAGATTTTTTTAACGATACAGACATTTAGCACACATTTTATTTACGTTGCAGACTTTTACAGACATTTGAAATTTTTTCAAATTATTCAAAGATACTCTCTGAACTTCGGATTTGAAACGTACTAGGGTATGAACTGGAAGATGAAAATATAACCAAAATTATATACTCATATTGTTATAACAAATAGTAAATTTTATTTTATAGTTTGAAGACTATTACTTTTGTGATCTTACATTTGCTCTAAAGCCCAGCCGGTTGCCACTCGGGGACAGAACAACAGTAAAAGTTATGAGCTATTGAAATAAATCTTAAAACACTGATTTTTTTTTCCAAAATACTACTAAACGCATTTTAGTGCATTTGCACTAGGGATTTAGAAGTATATCCCTGAATCAGTCCTAGATTACTTGAAGTATACAAAGAAACAAGCCAAAATTTACGGCATATCCTGGAAAGTTTAGTAGAAGACTTCCCAGAGCTTCGGGAAGATAATTTCTAGAAGTTCAGGAAGAGACTTGCTCGAAAAAAAACTTCTCCGATGTTCAGGTAGAAACTTCTCAGAAGTATTGGGAGCAAGCAATTCAAGCAAGAAGAACCTTCAAAAATTCAGGACCGAACATTGTCGAAGTTCAAGATCAAACTTATCAGAATTTCAGGACAGAACTTCCCCAAGAAACAGGGAGGGACTTATCACGAAGAAGTATAGGAAAGAGGGCTTCTTTGAAGGTTGGAAATTTTTAGAGGTTTTTGAGATCTTCCCAGAAATTCAAGATTGAACTTCCCAGAAGCTCATAAAAAAATTTCCTCAAATTTCAGATGGGAACTAACCAGGAAGAGCACTACCTATAATTTCTCAGAAAATCAGGAAAAAAGTTCCTCCGCATGATGCGTAATAGAAGTTGAGGAGAGTACTTCCCAGAAGCTCCGGAAGAAACTTCTTAAGAGGTTAGTTGGAACTTCCCAGAAGTGCTAGGCAGCTTTTTCAAAGCTAAGAGGTGAACATTTCAAAATTTCAGAAAACGGATTTCTCCAAATAATTAAGAGAGAACAGAATGAAACTTTCCAGGAGCATTGGGGGTGCTTCCTTCTAATTTAAACACGAATTTTCCAATATTTCCGGAACAAACTTCCCCAAAGTTCTGGAGAAAACTTCCCAAAAGTTCAGAAGAAGACTTTTCAGAAGTCCAGAAAGAAACTTCGAGAACAAATTTAAGGGAATTTTCCTAACAATTTTGGAGACGGCAATCTCAAAGTTTCAATAAAACTTTCCCCACAGTTCAGGATGGGACCAATCAGGGGTTTGGATAGAATAATCTCAGTACAAAACTACCTCGAATTTCAGGAAGAAACTTACCATAGAGGGCACTACTTGTAGGATCAAGAAGGACATTTTTTAAATTCAGTAAAGAACTCCTCAGAAGTTCACAAGAAGACTCATTCTCATGAAGTTCCGAAGAGACCAAAAGTTTAGTTGGAACTACCCAGAAGTGCTAGAGAGCTTCCCTAAAATTCCAAATCGAACATTCCCAGGAAATCCCAGATGTTCAGGTAGGTACTTTTGATAAAATCAGGTGAAATTTTCCTGAAGTATAGGGGAACTTTCTCGTAGTTCAACAGGAATTCCTCAGAAATTCAGGAACAAACTGCCCCTAAATTCAAGGATAATACTCCCCTGGAAATTCAGAAGAGAACATCTCGGAAGTTCAGAAAAAGCTTCAGCAGTTCAGGAGAAACTTCTAACAACTTTAAGAAGGTTTTCCTAAAAAAATCTGGAGAGTGCTTTCCAAAGTTTTGCAGAAATTTTCTTCGTAGTCCAGGATGGGACTTATCAGAAGTTCTGCAGAAAGTAAGCTATGCTCAGGAAAAAAATTACCAAATTATTCTGGAAAGTAGGGTTGAGTTCTTAAATATGAATTTCGAAGAAAATAAGGAGTGACTGCCAAGAGGTTCATCAGAAAATTTGCTTGAAGTTCGGGAGGAAACTTCCTGACATTTTAGCAAAGAGCCTTGCAGAAGATCAGGAGAGAGCTTCCCTGAAATTCAGAGGTAATCGCTTCAACCGAAGAAGCAGTCTATACAAAAATCATTCATATAAGCATTATGATATATCCCAACAAACGTCGAAGTGTGCCGAATAACCGCTTGTTCAAACAAATTTGGAGAAATTATTCAGCTTTCTGAGCAGAAAAAGCTGAACAACTTCTCAAATTTGTTTATCCTCAAGCAGTTATTCAGCATTAATGTTTGTTGGGTCATCTACCATGACATCATATTAAAATATCGCACCATCTGCCAAGCCGTTCGCATCATACTATGGCGACCCACACTCATGCAGGAATTACAATTCCTCACTTTCCATCGCACCTCGTTTGGAAGATTTGATCAGTAAGAAAATTTTCTTGAGATGAGCGTGAGAGTATAAAAAAATCATGAATTTTATGGAGGGTTTTGGAGTGGGAAGTTTCTTGTGACACTAAGAGACCCCTCCCTTCCCTGAAAAGTGGAGGGACTCCTTAACAAATAAAAACACAAATGTTTAAAATCAGGAAGCAGTAGCCGCTCAACTTAATCTACGAAAAAATCCTTTTTAGTGTCATTGCTGTTGTTTTTACTACTAATGAAATAAACATGAAAATTTTTGAACTCCAACCCTATAATTTATGCAACGGAAGAATTTTCTCTGTTATTCATTATAATTTTTGTAACGGAAAATTAACTCTGTTATTCATTATAATTCAATGGTTATTGTTGAATAAAAACAAAGTCTGTTAAATTTATCAAATTAAAACTAAATTTTGATTTTAAAATACAAAACTGGAAAGAACGTTACAGGGAAAAAAAAACTTTAGAAAATAGTGTCATCTATGTGAAGGCTTCTAGCTTCAGCGTCACTTTATAAAAATGATTTTCAATACAAACGTCATCTGCTGTGCACCTCTGCGAAGTGTTCAGAATGTGAATTTAGCTGGAAAGATACATTTTCAGTTTACTTTTGAAGCTATGGAGCAAAATTGTCTTCTGCAAAGTTGTTTATTATTATCAAAACGTGTGCGTGTATGGAAACATTTTATCCAACGTGAGTTTAAATGAAAATTTTCAATCTCCATTCTCTTTTGAGCACTCGTTACTCAAATACGGGATGAGTTTTGCAACTACTTCCTGCTGGCTTCTTCGGAATTGTTTCCGTCAATAAAGAACAGCACAATCTCTTTTCATGGGACCTTCATTCTCACCTTATTACCTCTTTTTAGAGACCTTATTAGACCTTCATCAGGACAGTTTTACAGAGATAACTTAGGGTATCCCTACAAAAACACAAGTTTTTTGCTCTAACTTGTTTATTTCAAATTTATCAAGTTTTTCGAACTTGAAATGATCCGCCGATATCTCTACCCGTTAGTGAGTAACTTACGGTTTTCTTGCAAAATAACGACCTTTTCAAATGTAATCGCCGCAATGTACAAAAATAATTTATCTCCAGGTCGCAGATATGATATGCAATAATAAAATTCCTTCCGAATGCTGTTGAGAAATATTTTTTCTGTCTGCCCCAATCAGAGTGATTAACATTTAAAAAAGGCCTATATTTTACATTAACCTAAATAACTCTTGTTTAACCTACGAACGCGACGATTTCAGCTCACCAAAAGTTGTATCTTTTATTGTTGTGCATAATTTTCGGAAGCATTTTGGGCCCTATGATAATTGTGCCAAATTGCCGCTCGATCGGTGAAACTATATTTTAGCACTCGCGGTTTTAATTTTACATAGGTTTTTTCCATTGGGAAACTTAATTTTACAGTGAAACATCTGGCGAGTTTACCCGTTGTCCTCCATTCAATCGCTTCCTGGGAAAGGACCGCAAAGCGGTTCGATGCTTGTGGAAACAATTAGGGGAGGATGGTACAAAACGCACTGTTTAAGCAGCATCGTGAATGACCAGGCATGGAAGCTGACAATTTACGAATAGGATTCATTTAGTATGGTACGATCACGGTGATATTTTGTTGTAACATGAATCCATACCTGCTGATTTAGGTTCAAAACGATGATTTTTCGCGATTTTTTAAACTTTTTCCAATTTGGATGCCAAGATGAGCCGGGGAGTAAAACGCCTGTTTATTATCCCTCAATATGCACCAACAATTGGGGTAAGAATCGCAACTTTCACAACACTGTAATACGGTGCCCTCACCACGTTAGTGCGGATGCAAAAGTCAACAAACATGGCTTTAAAAGTTACTCAGTAGAGTTGATGCCAGTGAGAAGGTTCGCAGCATATCGCCACGTTCTCTTCCGCTCTGTTTGGTAGTCAGGCAGCCAATGGGTATAGAATAATGACGTTGGGCAAAACGTTGTGATATGTTGCCAACTCCTCATTATATACACGCTTAGAAAAAAGTACCCAAAGGAGCAGTACACGCTAAGATCAGATTACCCAAATACGGGTAAAGAATACCCATATTCGCGAAAAGTGCACGTACCCATTTATGGGTACGTTACTGCATCGCACCCATATTTGAGCGTCTTTTCCCCATACAAATTTGCTCCCGTCTGGAGTGAAAGTAACTTTACCCATAAATGAGCCTACTACCTTTTTGCGGTCGCTCGATTGTCAAAGCTACAACATGTAGCATGCAGAGAATGCAAGGCTGGTACGTTGGGTATGATTGCTGTTTCTATCTATCATTGGGTTCAAATTGCCTTACTTTTGGGTAGAATTTCACTGAGTAAAGCCTTGCCATTTATACCAGACGTTGGCTTCCTTACACTTATGTCACATGCTGCTTGCCTCTGCGGTATTTTTTCTAAGCGTGTAGACGTATACATACCCTAGCAAAGAAAAATAACAAGCTGATATCATATAAGTAACAAGTTCTGTTATCTCAGCTATATGTTATCATTTTGATCACACTATTTTTTATGAACGTTATAAGTTGAATTGTAAAACTATAAATAATTCCAGCATATTTGAACAAAGAAATTTTGCTTTTAATCAAAATATTTTTTTCAGTTATTAGCATGAGCACTTGATTTTCAAATTGATAACATAATTTGTAACTATTTCTGACAAATTTGCATATAATACAGAGATTTGTTATCAATTTGTTACAGGAATGCTTAACTAAGTGTAGCCGCTATTATTATATGAATATTTCAAGGAGCTATTTTTTGTTTACTCATTCCGTTATTTGGCTGGGTACCGATTCAGCCTGAATAATGCCATATTTGAAGATGATCAGAAAACTGAGGCGTAACCTGAGTATCAGAACTTGTTATCAATTTGGTATATTCCTTTGCTCCGGGTAACGCCACGGTGCGTTTGCCCCGGTTTTTAGTTTTGCATGGTTTATGTAGATATTCTGAAAAACGTGGAATTATAGTGAAGTTTTGCTACTATCTTGAAGTTTTTGTAGTTACTGCGATACATGTGAAGCGCGTTTATTACAAACCATGAAGGATATGTAACGCCAATGGTAAGCCTATTTTAATAACACTATTATTTACACATGTGAGGCTGCAGTCAGGACATTTTTTCCAATTTTAGATACATATTTTATGAAGAAATTGTCAGTGCACATTAACTTGTACTACAAAGTTCTGGAGTTACTCTGTCTTATTTAAAAATTGATAAAATTTCTTCTGCACAAAAGTGATCAGCTTTATTAGAATTTGAGCCTACTTCTGTCCGGAGCTGGTCATTCTACCCCACCAGTACGTTTTTGTGCCAGTTCTCCCCTACCTTTAATTTAATCTTAAAAGCGATATTATGTCACAACTTATTAATTTATTCGCTTACCTCATCCATTGTTTCACGCGATGTTTTGCCTCAACAAATAGGTAACTCAAATTCAGTTGTGATCATTTTTTCTAATACTTTTGTTAGTTGCGTGACGAAACAAATAAATCAAAACAACACCACTACAATTTACAACGTCAATTTTCCAGGGCTCCTAGGTTACATATTCGATATTTAGAAGGTGCCGTATAAAAGTGTACTGCAGGCTACACATGTTGCTTTGTGGTGTTTCGGTGCATGCCTGGCACACTGTTCATTTATAGAACAGTAATTTACTCCTTGGAAATATCCCTTAAACTTATATTAAATCTAGCATTCAATTTATGTGCATTTGATAACGCAGAAAATTGCACTTTCTTCTAAACTATGTGGTACACCGTCATCAACTGGAGACGGTACGTAGACAACCAGCGGTGGGTGATGAAGGTCAATTGATAAGAGTAGAGATTTCAACAGGAAGTTCCGCAGGGCTAAAAAACAAATCCAGAATGCGTCCTAAGTGGTGGTGCAGAAGATTTCTTTGCTGCATGTTGAGGAAATCCAAAGCATTAACCAATAACAAGGTAGCTCTTGATGAAGGAATAGAGTTCACAGGTTGATCTGGCCAGTTATTAGTCACCGCATTTCCAGCAGACAATCGTTGTCAGAGCCTCTGTTATTTACCAAACTCCTGTGAATCGACTCAATAGCCCGTTTAATATGCTGACCTCGTATTGTTTGGAGGAACATAAAAAGTACGAAGCGATAGTCGATTAGAACCATTCTTCATCGATACTCATTCCGAGCAAAGGCTTATACCAAATTTATAACAAGTTCTAATATCTTGTAATCAGTGTTTTATCACTAAATATGTTATCATTTAGGCTGAATTAACAGCCAAAATAACAGAAGTGATAACAAATTAATATTCGTTGGATATCACAATATTAATTTGTTTTATTATCATCGAGTTCATTTTGATAACAAATTTTGTGATATGGGTAAATTTCTTGGGATAATTTCAAATTTTGTTATCAACATGATATCAAATTCATACACTAATAACTGAAGTAGTACTTCTGATAAGAAGCTCAATTTTATATCCATCACATGCTGGTAATATTCAGCATTCGTCAGCATGCTGGTAGAATTCAGTAACGTTCGTCAAAAATCGTCTTTAAAAATTGATAACAGATGATAACAAAATTTGTCAATGTTGATAACTAAATTTGTTATGCGATAACAGATGAGTTCAAAATGATATCTGAGATAACAAAACTTGTTACTTATTTGATATCAGTTTGTTATTTTTCTCTGCTAGGGATACCTGTTCTTTCAATTCTCCCTCGAATACTTCGACACTGCTACTGATAAAACGACGATGCACAGCAATTAGGACCCCTCATAAGTGACATTTACTACTGTTCATTTGACTTTAGTAACACCGCTATACACTAAAACTGCTTCCAAAAAGCTGCGTTGAATTGATAGCATCGTCGAGTCACGTCTCGATTGAAATAATGACGTCGAAATTGCAATCGAGGGTAGAACTCTACGATCTTTACTCTGCGTTGCCGTGTTCGGCTCACAAGCTATTATTGAATTCAAGATTTGGAAGACTCTTTCCCCACATCCAGACGCAGGATTGGGACGGCTGCTGGCAGCTGGCTGAAATGACCATGAGGGGGTTGGGGGCTTCCATAGTGCTATGTTCGGTGCGCTCAGGGATAAATACATCTGATAAAGTGTTGTTTATAGTTCATTTTCACTGAAGGCTGTGTACTAGAAGTTGACTTCAAATAAACAGCTGATGGTTTGAATAAATGTTGGGCTCAGTAGTATTCAAACTCATAGAACATGATTCCTTCCAGCCGCGTTTATCATGATGCTGGTGTCAGTTCCTTTGGTTACCAGTTTTAAAATCTCCACGTCCTAAGTCGTGGTTGCCATCACCATTGCCAAAACTTCGCGGAGCACTGTTAGGTTAGGTTAGGTAAAGCAGAAGTCGTATGCCAAAAATAAACCCAAAAGGAACGGGAATAGTTTCTCTCCCATGTAGGGGATTTGGGAGTACAAGTAGACAGTTCGTTGGAACTATTAAAAAAAAAAGCTATCAGTAGTATATGAGCACGATCAAGTGCACAGACTTTTGCCAGATCAGGTGGTGCATTCGATCATGCCTTGACCTACCCGCATGGAGGATGCTTGGCAAAGTTTGTGTTTCCTGTTTCGAAATACTACCTCACAATGCCCTCCGCTCAATTTCAAACTACTTCTATTCAATTTTCACAGCCTGCCGTGAGCTAACGTAACTATCAATACTTTCTCTTCACAACTTTGTTCTAGCAAAAAAAAGCTGTCTACTCCTAGAGCCTCATGGTGATGATAAATTATTTCCTTCTCAAAACAACATCATCACTGTCAGGTGGCCGAAACTAGGTGGGAGAGGATGTTATGAAAATCGGATTAACTATATCCAGCGAACACGAAGTGCCTCACAATGTCCAAGTTTTAAACAGGAACTAGCAGTAGGAACAAATAATCAAGCGTAGTTGCTTGACAGTTTTTGATATGCTGCTGCAAATAAAATGATAAGGCTGTCATTTTTTTCTGTACACAAGAAGTTGCTGCGATTTGCGATGCACTAGCTGGTGGCTGTAGAATCTGTTGTAAAATCATTTAATTTCTTTGGCCCAAACACAATGATAACGGCAAAGCCCAATCTGAGTATGCCTGCTTGTCGGAAAGAAAACAGGCTAGATCCAAGCCGATTCTAATTAGACATATCGAAGACATTTGCAGCAACTGTCAAAATTTTTGTTTTCCGTTCCGTTTCCGTTATCATTGTGTTTGGGCGGTAAGTTAGTATTGTTCATGAATCGTAACAAGGTAAAATGTGAAATTTCACCACATCGAAACCAAGTTTGCCAACTCGCCAAGAGCTTTCTTCTCTTCGACAAAAAATTGAAATTAGGCCGTTGGATTGCGTAGATTTTTTGAAAACAACGAAACAATACAGATTAACTCAACATTCACTAGATATTTAAATCTAGTATGAAATCAAGCAATTCAAGGAGGTGACTCCAGTTGACATCCATACCTATCAATTATTTTTAGTATGTAGAAAATGGTTTAGCGCTTTAGTGGAATATTTAAATGAATTAGCAGTGCCAGTAAAGGCGCAGCTATATAGCATTACCATGCCTATGGTGTACAGGTTCAATTCCCAGCCCTGGTTTATGAATTTTTCGGGTTGCAGAATTTGGTCGCAAATGACGGTTATAGCCACAACATTATACTATATTAGCCTGTTAAAAAAATGAATTCACATATTTGCATAGAAAATAATTGCAAACACTCCGAAAAACCATCTCCGATAAGTTTCACAGTTTCCGAAAATCGTTTACCTTGACGGCTATCAACTTGAAGTATAGGATTTTTACTTTTTTAGTATGGAGAAAGTAATGATTTCAGTTTGTATTCAAAAAAGCTACTTCAAAGTTGAGCTTAAAATCCAAGACACCCAGAAAACACGTGGCACTTTTTTTTCAAAACATTTAGAATAAACCGTGCTTAATTTGGGTTTACTAATAATTATACTAATACTAATAATAATAAGTTACTAAACTTTGAACTGCTGCTCAATTTTGTTGAATGATTTTACACTTTTCAAAGTGGCACCACTGTCTGAAAATGGGTGGTGGCCAGTGGTGGTAAATGTTTACATTTTGACATTTGACATTTTCCAATACGACCAAATTGAACACACGCAAAAGGTAACCGTCGTGGTAGAAAATCATTTGATATTTCTGTACCGTTTTCTCCATGCGACTGAACATTTTTGCTGCCACCAGCCGATGCACAGTGGGAAAAAACGGACCCAAATTCCCACAGATGAGACGCCGCTGGATTGACTGCTTAAAATATATAATTTCTTATGGGAAATTTGAGATTTTCTTGTTCGTACCCTTTTTGCTACAATCGCTGCCAAAGTTTATGGCGAAAAACAGTCTATCTTACGTGAAAAAGTCTAAGAAATCAAATGGTTATTTTCGTTTAGTTACAGAATCGGGAAACTGTCCATTTTGCCCCATTAAACCCCTACTGTGCAGGATTCATTCAGTTCCGAAACCGGAAAGTAGCCTATTTTGCTATAAACTATTTTGCATGAAACATGGGGCGCCCTGAAAACTTCTGTAACTAAACGAAAATAACACCATTCGATTCCTTAGATTTTTCACGTAAGATAAACTGTTGTACAAAAGCTCTGGCAGTGATGTAGCGTTGAAAGAGTACGAACAAGAAAATCTCAAATTAATGGAAATAGAACAAAATAAGCCACTTTCCGAGCTCGGAACTGAATGAAACTTGCTACCATTCGATTTGCAGAGTTTTTAATATGAAATGGAGATTCTATGCGGGCAAACCATTCAGCGGAGATTGTTGTAACATTGATTCCAACTCAAAAAGACATATTTTGAGGGGTATTTACCCCTAAAAAATGGAGGTAAAATGGACCATTTCCTGGGCTCGGCGCAGGCTGAAAATGGCACCAATCAATTTTTTGGCAAATTTCCCATAAGAAATGATATATTTCAAGCAGCCAATCCAGCGGCGTCTCATCTGTGGGAATTTGGGTCCGTTTTTTCCCACTGTGCGATGGTTTAAAAAATGTTTCGGCATAAATTTATGCCGCTCAGAATTTCGTTGATTGCAGGCTAATCAGTGCATACACCTTTAGAATATTTTACAGCATTCGGTAATTTTTTGAAATGTAGCTTTACAGCAGAACGCATTCAAGATGATGATATAATGCTAATATAATGCTTGTAGCTTCTGAAATGCAGATGTAGGGTTAATTTACTGCATATGCTAATGCTTATTGGTTACCTGGGTACTGTATATCGGATTACCGAACTGTTCAGCTGTTGAAAGTTCGGTAAAAAATTACCGAATACTGTAAAATTTTCTAAGTGTGTGCATATTGAACATCATATATAAACATATATCACATATAATATGGAATAAAATCATAATAATGGATACAAGCAACTCATAATGAAGAATTACCAAATAAGTGCGTTTTTAATCAAGCTATGAATTACAACCACATAACCATTTCCAAACAGTTTGAAACTGTCGGCCGAAATCTGGGATAATTTTTTCTTCTTCTGTTTTCTATCCCCCACGTTCGCTAGAACAGTACCTATAAACTATTGGTGGTGTGTGGGCCTCAAATTTCGCAGCAGGTGCCGGCTACAGCAATTTCACTCATCGAGATAGAGGCCCACGTAGCTAATGAAATTAATATAATTTTAACGTGTGATATTCTTGTGATTTCCACCTTTTAGATGCATGGTGTTATGAGAAAATTGATTGGGAAGGGCAAGGAGTACCTCGTGGTGGTCTACTAAAGCCTGGATTGGCTCGGTAGGTGGCGCTAGCTGACATGCAAAAATTGGTATTAATTCCAACACGGAATATCTCGAGATTTTGGCCATATGGAAATTTACTGTATACAGCAAAGTTATTCAATAGGTCATTGGCCTTTCGGTCGGTGGATAGTAATTCAGAATTGGCTCATTACGCTTCGCTATTGTACAAATGAATGTCTTGCACAAGCTGTTTTCCGAGATCCTAGCCATTTGCCAAGATGTCGCCTTCGACAAAGTTTTACAGGGTGTCACTGGGCGGCCGTTAGTCGATGTATGACGTTTGGAAATCCAAGATGGCGTGGATAACCGTCAAAACCCCTAAAAAATTGATTTTGTTTTATCCGGAACGGCGTACAAAGGTAGAAAATCGATGTCTGACGCCATTTTGGACATCAAGATAGTGGTTTATTTTGCTTTAACAGTGAGAGATGCTGTCTGATATCCTGAAGTATAGATTGCAGGCGTTTTGACAGTATTTCCAACTAATCAAAGAGCTGAAGCTGCCATTTTGAATTCTAAAATGGAGTCGGCCATCGATTACTGGCATCAGGCCGCCACCTGCGTTGCTCAAATATCTATATTACAGGACACTATTACCTCTTTTTCCGGCGTAAGAACCCGAGCTGGACCGAATAACTCGATAACTGGTCTTGGTATTTATGAGCTCAGATTAAGAGGTAAAATACCTGAGGATAATACCATAAGATTGTTTCCACAATGTTATGTGAATACCAAATTTAGGTAAGACAATATCAAAATATTACCTCTCAGGTATTCCCAGGTATCAAAAATAACAAGTTTTGGTATTCGAGAGATATTTTGCTTGCAATTCTTAGGTATTTTGCTTAAGTATTTTACCTCTTAATCTGAGCTCTTTAATACCAAGGCCAGTTATCAAGATCAAAATGAGGTATTCATATGTTATTGTCTGCTGCTCGGGAAGCCGGACAGAAATCGTTTTCCAGCCATTTCAAATCGTTTCCGATCCAAAAATATTGGTATTGCAGAGTATTAAGCAGTACTTCTCACTTTTTCCATAAGAAAAGCCATCATCTTGGATCCCAAAACGGCGCAGGACATCGTTTTTCAGCCTATATTGTCCGTATCTGATTCAAACGTATCGATATTGCAGGGTATCTCACTTTTTACGCAAAAGAAACCGCCTTATCGATATCCAAAATGGCGTCAGACATCGATTTTCCGCCTTTATACACCGTCCTGGATCCTTAATTATCCATTTTCAGGGTTTTGCCAGTTATTCTCAGTTTATTTAAAACTGGAAGCCACCATCTTAGATTCCCAAATGGCCCAAATGCAGGTGCGCAACTGTACAATTTTGTGCAAGACGCCATCTTCCTAGATGGCGATTTATATGTACAATACCCGAGCAGGAGACAACTACATATGAATTTCGCCCTTGATAACTGACCTTGGTATTAAAGAGCTCAGATTAAGAGGTAAAATACCTAAACAAAATATCTAAGAATTGCAAGCAAAATATCTCTCGAATAACAAAACTTGTTATTTCGGATACCTGGGAATACCTGAAAGGTACTATTTTGGTATTATCTGACCTCAATTTGTTATATGCATAACATTGTTAGAACAGTTTTATGGTATTATTCTCAGGTATTTTACCTCTTAACCTGAGCTCTTAAATACCAAGGCCAGTTATCAAGTTATTCGTTCCTGCTCGGGTAGCGATGCGTAGTGAGCCAATTTTGTACTACTATTTACCAACTAAAAGGCCCTGACCAACTGAATAACTTTTTTGAACACAGTGACTTTCCATACAGCCAGGATCTCGGGATATTCCATGTTGGAACCAATTAATATCAACAATTTGCCTGCCAGCTAGCACATCCTACAGAACCAACCCCGCATTAGTTAGACCACCACAAGATAGTCCTCTCCCTTCCTAGTAAATTTCCGCAAGGCACCATGCGTCTCTGAGGAGAAAATCACAATCATATTACACGTTCAAATTAATAAATTCAGCACTGTGCTCCTTTATCCAAATGGGTGAAACTGCTATAGCTGGGTGTCAACACTCACTTTCAGACAGTGGTGCCACTTTGAAAAGTGTGAAATCATTCAACAAAATTGAGCAGTACTTCAAAATTGAAGAACTTTCTTATTATAAACTCAAATTAAGTACGGTTTGTTTCAAATGCTCCAATAAACAGTGTCACGTGTTTTCTAGGTGCCTTCGATTAGGTGCTCAACTTTGAAGTAGATTTTTTGAAACTGAAAATACTACTTGCCCTATACTAAAGAAGTAAAAATCCTATAGGAAACTTCAAGTCAATAGTTGACGGCAAAAACATTTCAGAGATGGTTTGTGGAATATTTCCAACCATAATTTACCTTGCAAATTTGTTAATTCGATTTTATTTTTGAAAACCGCCAGCCTACTACAACAATACATGGTGCTGACATTTAAAACCCTCAGTTGACAACTGCGCAGGTGCACCCAAACTACAGAGAATAGAAATCTAGGTTCGAACATTTTTCTTCCAATTTACTGTGTGAATTTTTAAAAGCAAACCATCGGAAAAACAACGCCGCCTAGTCTAGGTTTCACCGAACTAAAATTGACAGACTATCAAATCTCGAGACGGGCAAGTGGCTCCATCAACATACGATTCACCAAAACTAACGGAAACTAGCTGTAATTTTAAAATGGCAGTTACAGAAATTTACACACGGAGGGCACTCCAGCTTGGATGTCTGTTCTCTGTGCCCAAAGTACTCACTTGATGCTATAAGCTTCTAAAGCTGCTGAACTGTCTTTGATAAAATGTGGTCCAACATAAATAAAAATACTGCTCTAGCATACTTTAGCAACACCACAATTTGATGATACAGTGGCATGTAAAACAAAATATGCACAGTTAGAAAAAGTTCTGCGTCATCTCATGCTCATTAAGAAAATGCTAGATATCAAATAAATCAGGTCTGTTTTATGAAAGCTCGCAAACAATTTCGTTGTTTGCGGTTGCTCTGTCTTGCAATAACAAGTGGGAACATTTTACAAGGCCATTAAAAATATAAATTTTCCTCTCTTTATTTCTTTCATGTATTAATTAAAATGGGTCATTTCTGTTGGAAAAATTGTGTGAACATATTCGTCAGTTTATCATGTGTATTTACTTCGCATTTTCTCTGAAAGATACATTAATATTACAATAAGAAATGCTAGTGGAGGCACACGGATATGCCATGTTCACCAACTTCAGATATTGATTTCTAAGTCCTGAAAAGCAGACCCTGTTGTCTCATAAAATGTTCACCTATTACCTCCAACTGTGAATTGATATTAAGATGATCATGCTCCATGCTGAAGGCTAAATATCAATCGAAAGCAATCACTTCCAATACTCATGTGTTCATGATGATAATTTTTGACATGCAAGGTAAAGAATCCGAGAAATATGTTGCCATTGCTCGATTATTCAAAAACGAAACCTCCTGGATACATTACTGTGAAACTTATGGTGAAACTTCATCAAAAAATCATCTTATTCCCTACATTCGATACCAACACTGACTTCCTCCATCTTCCCTTTCACCCACCCAGGCTAGTCAACAGTCCAAACAAGCGGTAAAAGACGCCATCAACCCGACCGTAGCGCCGCCGAAGTCCGCCACTGACGACGCCGTTGAGTTCAATCGGCAAAAGGTCTCCCTCCAAGTGCCGGACGCCGTCTTCGGAAGCTCGTTTTCGCTCGTAACGAACATCTCGACGCAGTTCGGCAATCTGATCATGGTAGTATAGAGAAAAATGGCGAGCTTTAAGCTCGCACCGCCATCTATGGGAAACCGACCCGCAACCGTCGGACCGCCAGTACTAAAATAAGCTCATTTTTTTCGATTTTAGAACTCAGCCCGCCGGGCCGGTGAATTTCTTTGGATCATCCAACCCCTGATCGGAAAGCAACTGACGATTGAAATTCCAACCACGACGACCACGACGCAAAGGACTACCACCCGGGGAACGACCGCCAGCACCACCACTGCCACTGCCACGACGACGACGACTGCTGCTCCTACGACTGCCAGAAGCACGGATACCAATGAGATCAAGTAGGTTGGTTCCTACCAGCTGGAAGGAATCCGTGAAAACTTCTATTGATACTTCTTATGAATTGAAAATTGATGATCGCAGCCAGGAGCAGCAGGTGTGGTAGGTGCTGGTAACGCACAGTGCACTGTTAATTTATTTAAATGTAGAATTTAAGAATTACACAAATTGAAAGAAAAATGGCGATGTTACCCGGTGGAACAGTTACTTTTAGCTCGTAGGTTGAAATGTATATTGATTATTTAAAACTCTCTGGTATTTAATGGAACAATAAATGGAAAATTATACCTTTTGTTGGGTTATTGATGTGCAGTTGCCTAAAACAAACATAAAATTCTGGAGAATTTTACATATGTGATCCATTTAAGGTTATTTTTTATGGATAACTAGATGTCCGTCATAATTTATTTCATTATGGAGTTCGTGTTTTTCGACGAAAAAGTATTTGTCCTGCAGCATATTGTAGGCTTTCACTTCGAAAAATGTACTAGAGAGCGACAGAAACATTCCACGGTTGTAAAGTGCGGTATCGGCCATGATTTGAGTCGGAATTTGCAAACATGGCACTACTTTTTATTGAAAAAAGGCTTAATGGTTAACGCCATTCATTATTAAACTGAAGTTTTGGAGATACTTGTTAAATGTTTGGCAAATGACCATTACGTGTTCCAGCAAGATGGAATGTTGGACAAAGATGCATTCACCGCATGTCAACTCACTGGGCTATTTTGTTTGGTCCTACATGCTGTTGAACGAGCACAAGGCATACACGCTCAGAAAGTGTCCAGCGGAGCAGTTAAGTGTGGGAAGCCAGATTCCCACACTTACCTGATCTGCTGGCTACTTTTTTCTTAGCGTGTATACTTCGGCACAATTCAAGTCCGTAATCCAGCTAATATGGGACGTGATGACAATACCGTGCGGCCGTGAGGGGTTTGAGAAATAGTTGGAGCTGGTCAAAAAGAAATAGTTGGAGCTGGTGAAGAGGCTGATCAAAAATACCCAGAAAGCTTTTCAATGTTTCTCACGAAAGCAACGGTAGCCGAACATCGCGAATCTGAGAAAAAAGAAAATTACTTGACAAGAAATTCAAAATATCTTAAAGAATCTCATACTGCAAAATGTAAGAAATTAAATGTAGTTCATAGTTTACCAAACTCTAACCAAAAGTTTTCATCTGTAAAAAAAAAGAATATAACGATAAAATTATGACGAAAAAATAATACACAACAGATCTAACAAAGAACAGATCCTCTTCTTAGCGTTTCAAGCCTATTGTTTTCGCAATTTGTTTATTGCTTGCTAATGGTCTAAATGCACTTCCACAGTTATTAATGGTGGGTGTTGGCCAAATTTGGATTTTTCAGATATAATTCTTAATAGTATATGGAGTTTATTTTTTGTTTATACTCAAGTAACCTAACGTCCGTGCTCAATCACAATATTTTCAATTGTGAAGTGTCCAACTCAATGGGTAAATTGAACTGAAGGTGAGTTTGAAAGAAACTAAATATTGGCCAACGCGCTTTTGCACATTTGTATGAGGATTTGTTGAGCGACACAGGTTTCCAAATCCAAAGTTTGGATGCCGTGCTGAATCAGTGCCCGAACTTTTTGTTCATGATTCTGGATAGTATAGTTTTCAAATCACAAACTAGCATGCAGTTAGGTAGTTAGTGATGCAATAAGGAGCTTGTAAATTTATCATAACAACATGTTAGTGTTAAATCTGAGAGGTTTGATTCTTTTACAATTTTTCCAAGTTGTAACATTCCGCCCACTTGCATGTTAGGTGGTGGGATTTGGAATGTGGGATTTTGGAAGCTCTTCAAACATCCGGGGGATTACAAGGATTCTGCTTATATCTTTGTTCTTAGTTTTGTTTCTTTTCAGGCAAAAAATAATTTATTGTCACCTATACTTTGAAGACAATATCTTATATCCTGTTTTATTTTATTTTATATGTATTGTTTTGTTATTCGTTATTCTTATCTCTTTTCAGTCACAGCGTATTGTTAACCAAAACGACCCCTGCTGCTAACCTTCTCCCAACTATCCGATATCCCAGTGATTTCCTTCAAAGCGAGTATCACGTCAACACGTTTCTTCGCATTCCCTACTTGACCAGCCGTACCCGAGGCTGGCGCCGGTATTGCTTTATAATGCGTCACAAGTTTTTACACATTGAGGATGTTTTTTTTTTCCAAACATCATCTGTTGGTTCTTTGTGTAAATACAGCTGATCTGGCAATAACGGAGTAGCATCCGTGGGCGGTCAATCATGCTCATGCTCATGCTGCCATAAAATAGTTAAATGGTTAATCACTGAATTCAAAACCCTCTCTCCCCTATTTTAAGTGAAATTTTCATGGAAAATTTCCAAAAACAATTACAAGATAAAAACTTACTACCTACCGTCTGGTATTTAGCATTTTAAAGAAAAATCTCCTACTCCTTACTCTAGAAACTTTAAATAACACAAACAAAAACATCGAATTAACTTACGAAGTTGAAAATGACAATGAATTACCATTCCTGGACTTGCTTGTAGTGAAAAAAAAATCCAAACTTTTATTTGAAATTTACAGAAAACCGACTAGACGGTGTTCCGATCAAAATTTGGTCAAACAGTTATGTGTGTGAGTCGATCAAAGTTTTTATTAATAAGTCAAATTCTTTTTCTTTTTCAAGTTCAGTTAATACAGAATACAGGAGAAATATTCAGCTAAGCTTCCTTTTCACCGAATGCGAATTGCCGGGTCTTTCGTTTAACACCTGTCATAAGATTTTGTACAGTCTCCTTGTCCACTTTATTCGCCGCAGAACGCCAGTTTGCCTTGAACTGTTTCTCGCTCACAACAGCTTTTTGAGTCTTCTTAAGGTTCCGCTTGACGATGGCCCAATATTGTTCGATTGGGCGGAGCTCTGGCGTGTTGGGAGGGTTCTTGTCCTTGGGCACCACTTGAACGTTGTTGGCAGCATACCTTCATGGCCTTGTTCCGTAATGGCAAGATGCCAAATTCGGCCAAAATAGAACGGAACAATTGTGTCGCTTCAGGAAAGGCAGTAGACGTTTTTGTAGGCACTCGCTCAGATAAATTTCCTGGTTGACGGTTCCGGTCGCAATGTAAACGTTGCTCTTTAAGCCACAGGTACAGATGGCCTGCCACACCAGATATTTCTTCGCAAACTTTGACAGTTTAATGTGCTTGAAAATATCTGCCACCTTTCCCCGTCCGGTTGCCGTATAAAATTCCTGTCCAGGAAGCTGTTTAAAGTCTGCCTTGACGTAAGTTTCATCGTCCTGTACCACGCAATCAAACTTCGTCAGCATCGTCGTGTACAACTTTCGCGATCGTGCTTTGGCCGACGTGTTTTGTTTATCGTCGCGATTTGGAGTCACCACTTTCTTGTAAGTCGACAGTCCAGCTCGTTTTTTAGCTCTATCCACGGTTGAAGGCGCCACTCTCAGCTTCTTTGCGACATCTCGGACGGAGAGGTTGGGGTTCCGCTCGAAACAGCGGGCAACTCTTTTTGTCGTCGCTGTGTCTCCGGCTTTCGATTTTCCCCCGATCCAGCTTTCCTGGCTGTCGACAAACGTTCACCGAACACTTTCAATACGTTGGTAACAGTTGATTTAGCCACATTCAACAATTTCACCAACTTGGCGTGAGAGTAGTTTGGATTTTCGCCATGCACGTGCAAAATTTTGATGCGTTGCTTCTCTTCCTTCGACGACATTTTGATAACTAAAGTGCTAATCTCAAAATCAAAATAGAGGCATGATGCTACACGCACACATCTTCAAAATGAGGGGTGTGCAAAAATTTTAAATGCACGATGAAAGGAAATGCGTCAAGTTTAAGTCGACCAAATTTTGATCGAAACACCCTCTATTTAGCGTAATGGCAGGAAGTAGATGGAAGGCCTGCCATATCGGTGTAGGGCCTAAACTTAATTTGACCGAACGCCATAAAGCTAAATATGTCAGTAGGCTGGACGCAATCAGAGTAGAAATCAAAGTAGAAGTTTGAACATAGTAAATAAGGGATGGAAATTTTCCAAAAACCATCCCTGAAAAGCTTCAGTTTTTAAAAATCGTTTAGCAAAATGGATATTTTTGGCTTGGGATAAGCCCGGATTTTTAGATCGGAAACAGCTTTCTGTTTTGGAAAAATTGATATGTTTTCGATATGTTTCCGTCAAAAGGACCCTCGATTGTTTGTGTTTTGATATTTTGACGTGGTTTGAAGCAAACGGCATGAACTGGTGCATTTGTACACGTGATCGCATTTAATTCAGTTGAAAAAATGGAGAACGAAGTGTTTTCGAAAGCAATTCCCTGGTGTATCCGAAAATTGGCTGTTCGTGATGTGCAAAACGGCGAATCGCTCCAGATTGTCACTAGAAAGTACAGTATTAGCAAGGGGGAGGCGGTTGAAATTTTTTTACTGAAACAAAAAAAATCTTCGGATCTGTGGTGGATCACCCGTCTTGTAGCACAGGGGTCGATTAACAAAGTTGCCCGGAAACGCCCATTTATCAGCAAGGCAAACAAAGCCAAACGGCTCAGGTTTGCTATTGAGCATGCTGATAAGCTCGTAAAGTTTTGAAAAATGGTCCTCTGGACGGACGAATTAAAATTCGAGCTTTTTAATCGAAAACTGGATATCTGGATTTTTTTTGTGGTGTGGAGTGGGTAGCCTCGTAAAAATCGACGGCATAATGACGGCAGATTCCTACATACACACCATGCGAGAAAATTTGGAGGTTTTGCTGATCCAGACGGGTCTTGAAGCGAAGTTCGTATTTCAGTAGGATAACTACCTGAACCATGCGGCCAAGAAGACCAAATTTCTTCCGGTATTGTTAGATCAAACCGCTGGAATGGCCGCCACTGCCATTTCCCATGGAAGGTAATTATTCAAGCTTACTTGCAAACAAAAATCTACGCCCTTGCGAGCGGCCTTCCGGCAGTTAACCGGAACATTCACCATGGCGGACGCAAACATGCGCAAACATGTTGCCGCTGCCGCTGCGTCATTGCCTGCAGCTCCGAAACCAGTGGACGTGACTTCCGCTTCCTGACATATTTGTTCCTGTTCCTATCCAGGTACTTTTTCACTGTGTGGCCGGTTGAACCGACCTCCCGGCCAAGTTCACGCAGCGATGTATCCACTTTTCCCTCGTTGTTCCTCTTCAGCATCCTTTGGAAATTCTTGTCGCTCAGGGTCGTCAGCCGCCCGGAACCGGGCTTTCTTTCCATGCTCTGATTGTTGTCTAATAGTGCCAAGATGTTTTAGATGCCGTAACGGACGTATCTGGCGTCCATAAAGTGCCACACGATGTCCGTTTACAACGCGGCGGGGTGCCTTTCTTTGAACGCGCACACCTCTGAACGGGGCTTCACTGTTTTTGCCGTCACGGTTAGAGTTCGACTGATAAAGCTGTCAAATTTTGTTTGCTGCCTCATGGGTTACTATGATCGATGCTGCATGGGTAGTTTCGTCAGTGCGGGTGCCTACTAGAGAAAACTAAGTCTAAACCAAATTCCCTTAGTTGTGGTTTCAGCTTTTGCGTAATGTCTTTATCGAAGGGGAAGGATTCACGTTTCCGGTGTTCATTTCATATGAAGATGTTTTTCCTTTTTGTTGATGATCGCTTAAATTGTCCTCTTTTTGTAACCATTGAGTCTGGCAGTTTCGTTGATAAATGCTAATACTTTGGCTTTTTCGGATTTATTGAGCGTGGATCATGTGGTGGATCATGTGGTGTAAAGTGGCCATTTTGTGTCAAAAAGAGTGGTTTGAAGTGTAAGGGATAACTTTTTGGGTGTTTGTGGGTTTTCTGAAGATTTCAAACTCTAATGGATATGATGAAAATAGTTATCTCACTATTAGAAGGTCGAGGAATACAAGTTTCCCATTATTTTCTATTTCATGAGTGAACTTAATGTCTTTGTAGAGATTGTTGATATCTTGAAGAATTAAGGAGAGATCATCTTGTTTCACTATGACGAAGATGTCGTTTACGTTTTTCCACATCTTTCGCTTTCAGGATTGTTTCTAGATTCGCCATAAATAGTTCACAGAGGAATGTGGATAGAGGGTTTCCTATGGGGGCTCCTTTTAGTTGTTTAAAGAACGAACACTTGAAAGCGAAGTAGTTCTCTTCCATGCAAAGTCGAATCAACTTATGGTTTCGCACATTTTGCTTCCATGTTGTATCATCTGATTTTCAGCCTTATCGTGAACCAAAAGTAGCAATATTGCAGGGTTTTTGACAGAATTTTCCGGTTTTTCTGCAACATGAGGCTAATTTGGATTCCAAAATCTTGTCAAACATCGATTTACAGTATTTATACACCGTTATTGATCAAAAAGTATCAATATTGCAGATTTTTTTTACAGAATTCCCCACTCTTTAAGGAGCTGAAGCCAGGCATGGTTAAAACACCAAACCGTTCTGCACGGGAGGCTCTTTGGCATGCAAACACAGCGCAGCGTGTATCAGTATCACCACTCCGCGCCGGTGCTCAACATAGTACACGCAGGGCGAAAATCAAACCACCGACACCAGTGCCCGTGCATTTTTCTTGACCCCGGTGGTTTGTACTTCGGCAAACGGGGAAGCCGAGTGTTTCAACTTCGGCAAACGGGGAAGCCGAGTGCGTTCAACTTCGGCAAACACCGTAGCCAAGGGATTCAATTTACGGATACACTTCGACAGCTCCTTTGCTGCACGGACCTTCTTGTCGTGGGGGATTTTTGCTTGTTTTGATATTTTCACCGTTTCATTTAATTTATAACCAACTGTTATTTGCAACTTGATACCTAATATTAATCTCTAGAAAAAATGGGCATGCCTTTTCGATGTTGGACTTTTTACTCAGCCTGTTTTCCCGGTTGTTTGTCATTTAATGGAGCGGATTCTTAGTATCGAGTATAAATATTTCAGTACAACATACTTCTTTCCTTTCTGAATCGAATGCCCCGCTCTGCGGTACTTTTATCGTTCCCGTGTGATCGAATCAAGCACATTCATAAAAGCTCAGTGTTCACTGATTCTTTTAGTAGTTTAGTATACGCTTATTTCGTGGAATTCTTGAAATTTCTTCCGTCTTGCTGTGAGTGAAGCTTATAAAATTGGTTCCATCTTGTTTCGTAGCAAAGCTCACATGCAAAGTGTCTGAAAATGTCAGCAGAAAAACATGCTAAGGTTACGAAGGACGAAGTAAAGATTGCTACTGAGTGCTTCTCGAGGAATGGCGAGAGAAACATTTGTTTGAAAGAGCTCTTGGTTAACACTTTCTACAATTTAAAGAGGCAATTATAAACGGTGCATCTGATGAGTTAGAGGATATGACCACTAATGAGGAAGTGGTTGAAAATCGCCGTCCAAAACGGAAGATTCCTACAGTATCCGTTCCGATAGCAGAGAGTTGTTGGCGGAGTACAGTGTAAAGATGGTTACGGTAGGTGGCCTTACTTTCAACATGCTCGATCAGCCTGGTCTAGCGGATCTTCTAGGGACTCTGACAAAGACCTTAAAAACTACCCAGTTTTAGCCAGGACCATTCCAGAGGATGTAGAGAAAGCTGCATTGGCATTGAAAACAGAGATTATAAATGAACTGAAGGCTAGAATGATATACATTAAAGTGAACTCCGCTAATCGAAGGAATCTGATTGCTATTTGCGTACAGTACCTAATGGACTCCAAGTTTGTATTGCGAACATTGGCAGCATATGATTACAATGCTTCTCAAGCTGCCAAAGCCTTAAAAGACGAAATATTATGAGTAAAAACTTTTGAAATAGACCCATCCAACAATCCATCACCACCAACAATGAAACAAACTAACTCAAAGTTGGCAGAATTTTATATGATGCTCAATAAGGATCTGATTTCATAGATTACGACCTGGATGTTGAAGAAATGGACGAGTCAATTGAGTACGATGGGAACGTTGAGGAGGAAGCAGCTCTAAACTTCATAACTAGTGATATTTTGGGTGTGCAGCAATATGCTGCAGCTTTGTGTGTATGATACCATCAAGAAGTTGATTCTCAAACCATATTCCTTGGCTTTATACAACTACCGGTCAAATCAATGTCGTGTATATGGTAAACTGTGTATGTTGTGTACGATCGTAGCGGCAAAGAAGGCCCATTTTGTTTATTTATTTGTTTCGTCAACTATACCTAGTTTAAATTTAAAATGTTCTGATTTCGGGTTGACATTATGTGTTATTTTTCCGAGGAATTGCAAAGTTAACAGTTTCACAGTGAAGATTTGAAAAGACCATCGTTCAGTTAAAAGTCTACAAATTGCAGTCCATCAGGACCTGAACCTTTAGAGGCATCGTAATCTTCCAGAGCCTGTCAAATATCCTGCGCATGGAGTTGATTCACGATAATAATTCTTGAAAACACTGGATTTTTTTTCTTGGAAGAAAGTTGCAAAAACATTGCAATTATTTACCGAGTAAGTTTTATCAAGACACGCATTCGTAAGAAAGTTTTATGATTTTTACTTTGTATTTACGTAGTTGAAGAAGCGCCTTGGACAAAACATTATTTCTAGTTCAGTTTTTGAATTAAATTCATCCAGTGCATTACTGCTGGCCAAGTTCAATTGATCGCATATGTCAAGATAATTTTCTAAATACTCTTCGCTTTTGTTTTTCTTGTAAATTTTATGAATTTTTGCTTGCAGTTTGTCAGGTATTTATGTGTCTATCGTACAAATTTGGATATTTAGGATTTCTTTGGCGTCTTCTTCTTTTTTGAGGAGTTTCCTGTACAATTATTTATGTTATAGAATTTATTGACATTTTCTTCGTTCTTCAATATTGAATGCCAGTCCACAAAATTGAATTCGAATTTAATGTTGTTATAATCTGCATTAATTATTATAAACATCCTCAGATATTTTATTGGAAAGTGTATATTGTATGAAAAGTGAATATTCTATTACTGTGTGGAATGCTTCATTTTTCCATAATTGAGTCAATGATTCAGTTACGCAGAAATCTTCGTAAATATTCGTTAATAAAACACTAGAAAGCAGTTCTGTTGGTTTTTAATGAGATAAATCTGGTTAAGCTCAAGGTTAGTTGTTTTATCAAAAAATAAGCTGAAATGTTTTGTTATCGCCAAAGACTGTAAGTATTATACTTTCATTTTCTGAGTTCATAATAAAGTCAGCAAGGCGTTGATTGAAGCCACCGTAAATGTGAACCTTAACTTCAGGAGAAAGTTGCGATAAAATTTGTTCTGCACAATGAAGGAAATCTTCATATGTGTTTTTATGAAGATGATCTGGTGAAAAATACAAAAAGTTTACTCTGCATTGTAACTAGACAATAAGAGAGAGATTATTAATTTCCATTTAATTGCAACTACCTGTACTGCTTATAGTATCTTGTCAGATACGCGTATTTCGTCTAGATTATGCAGACATCTTCAGTGTAGTGCACTAAGTATATAAATAATACATTGTAGACGAAATACTCGTATGTGTCAAGATAAGCAATAAAGGTAGTTGAAATTAAATGGAAAGTACTAATCTTTCTTCTCATTTTCAAATTACAGATATTCCAGTAAAATGCTCACACTCACCAGAACTCTGTATTGTATTGCTTTGTATTAGATAAGATAGGATTGAGCCTGAACAAACAAATCATCAAATAAAAAATATAGACTGTCTAAGTCTTTCAGAAAAGACCACTGGCTTAATGATTGCATAATTGCCAGTAATCAGCACGTTCTCAATATTTTTGAAGTAAACTAAAAATCCATTAACGGGAATAAATAGATGTTCTGCAAAATGAAATGTGTTAGATTTCAAATATACAATAAGACTAAACACGATTTCCAAACAAAATGGCCATGTTTGGAGCACTCCGCATCTTTCGAAACTTTGTGATGATTGCTCTCGCATTCAAACTAACCGTATTGTTTGATAAGCAACAATACTACAATAAGTTTAAGATTCAAACGTTTTAAAACACACAATTATCTTTAATGTGGCGCTTACAGATCTTAATTCGGTCAATTAATAATTGAGTTACTTCGTGCTGAAAAATATTTTTTCACAAAAATGATATAGTTATGTTGATTTTCACCGAAGCATTTCTTGTTAGTAAGAACATTTTCAAATAATAAACCGTACACATAGATTGGATACCTTTTTGGTAGCCTGTAGGGTGTATTTTGAAACATTTTTTTTCGCATTGCCAGTGTATTGCTCTTCACAATTAGCGTATTGCTATAACTATTGCTATTGTTTGCTTTTAACTTTAGTGTTTATGATGCACTTCTACGTTGTTAAGATGCAAATACCCGGCATCATTGTTATCAGATATCATAATATAGAATAATATGCATGTCCCCTCATCACATGGCATGCGCATATTTCTGGAGCAGAATATTTATATCAGTCTTAAGTCACAGTGCATATTATTCACCACAACATTCTTAACGGTCACCTACAATTGATACGTTGTGGATGCGTTGACGTAAATTTGACAGAAAAGCTATGGGAAAATTGTCAAATTCACGCAAACGCATTAATAAAACAGTGAAAATATCAAAACAAGCAAAAATCCCCCACGACAAGAAGGTCCGTGCAGCAAAGGAGCTGTCGAAGTGTATCCGTAAATTGAATCCCTTGGCTACGGTGTTTGCCGAAGTTGAACGCACTCGGCTTCCCCGTTTGCCGAAGTTGAAACACTCGGCTTCCCGTTTGCCGAAGTACAAACCACCGGGGTCAAGAAAAATGCACGGGCACTGGTGTCGGTGGTTTGATTTTCGCCCTGCGTGTACTATGTTGAGCACCGGCGCGGAGTGGTGATACTGATACACGCTGCTGCGGCGTTCAAATACCACACGCAGTGTTGTGCGTGGTTTGGACAACCCTGGCTGAAGCCACCGTTTAAATTTTTGTTACCCTTGCTTGATTCCTAAGTATGCTTATTGCATATTGGGCAATTGACAGTATTTTGCAGTTTTCCTGCAACATAAGCCGCCATTTTAGATTACAATATGGTATCAAACATCGATTCACAACCTTTGTACATAATTATTGATTCAAAAGTATCCATTTGAGGGTTTTTGACAGTTATTCCCAGTTTTTCCTTACCCGAAGGCCACCATCTTGAATTTAAAAATGGTGTCAGACATTGACTTACGGTATCCATGTGGCCACTTGAACAACTTTGTCCAAGATGCCATCTTGGATATTTGTATGTACAATAGCACCGCGTAGTGGGCCATTTCTGGACTATTATCCGCAAACTGTAAGGCACATCTACTGATCAACTTTGCTCAAAACATCTACTTTCCAAATGGTTAGGATCTTGATGTAGGGTATGTGTCCCTTGACTCAGCCTAATATGCAACAATCGATTACATTTTTTATTATAACTCATAAAGTATTTCAGCTGCAAACAAAATTTAGCTAGCCATACAGTTGCTAACATATTTTCAATAAGCCATCTGGTAGTATGTATCACGAAAAGTTACACAACTTGTTTTATAAAGTCAGAAGCTTTCGAGGGATATGGATGTAATGTCGGTTTATGGGTACCAAATTGGGTCTAATTATGGATGCAAGTTCGTCCCATTCGAAAGATTTGTTATTAAATGTTGTCTAGGTACGATTTTTTTTTGCTGATTTTCTGATTCAAGGTGTTGCCAGCTTGATCCGCTCTACCCAAAAAAAAAAAACAATTTCATAAATCAAACTTAACTTCATCTGCTAAAAAACACTTAAGTAATCTTTACATATGATTTAGCGGCCATTCGGGAATCAAAACATTATAATTCACTCTACACAGATTTTGTTCCTTTAGTTTTTTGTTAAAATGAGCCATATGAAAAACATTCTACCGAAACTCAGACGTTTGTATCGTAAATGTTACCGATAACAACATTTTACTACGCTTTTTGTACAACAGGCCATAGTTAGGAACATAGAAAAACATATGTCCCAAACATTGGGCCCACCGTTTTCTTGTTAAATCATTGTTATTTTACCTATGTGACCGGTTAGTCTATAACATGTGACTATATTCTGTACATCTTGGCTGCACCATTTGGTTTATAGGTTCAATTTCGGCAAATTTTGATCATTCTAAATCGTGTAGAAAATCTCTTCAGCTTAACCAGTAAAGTCATGGTGTGTAAAAAGTTAAGGAAATCGAAAATTACGCGGAAGTGAGCTACTATAAATTGAATCATAATGTCTCAATTGCTTTGAAATAAATCGGTTATGCTGATAGCAACATGATTTTGTTGATTATCGCCGAAATAATGACATACTTGGTACATAGGCCGAATCAAGGAGTTAGGCTAACATTACATCCCGTTACCCTATTCTTTTTGGAACCAATAATATAAACATTTTGCATGCCAGCTGGTTCTCATGCGTAAATTCTACGAGAAGCTCAACGTATAACGTAAAGGCTTCAAAGATAGAGGTATCTTGACGGATGGACGTGAGGTGATCGAAAAGTGAAAGCAGCACTACAATGAACACTTGAATAGTGAAGAGGCGGAATACCAAGACAGCAGGAGCACTGAAAGGTGTTATGAAAGGTGCGGACTTTAACATGCGGGGTACGATATTCAATACATCCGGCCAGTTCATCTGCTTCGCTGACGACGTGGACATTGTTGGCTGAAAACGTTCCAGGTGGTAGCTGATCAGTACACCAAGCTTAAACGTGAAGCAGAAAAGGTTGGATTGAAGGTTAATGCATCGAAGACTAAGTATAGGTTGGCTGGAGGAACCGAGCCTGATAGACCTCGCATAAGCAGAACTGTAACAATCGACGGAGATGAGTACGAGGTGGTGGATGAGTTTGTGTACATCGGATCATTGATTACGTCGGAGAACAACTGCAGCAGAGACATTCGGACTACTATGGACTCCACAAGACCTTGAGATCTGGTAAACTTCACCCGTGTACAAAGTGTACCATGAACAAAACGTTGACAAGACCGGTAGTTATCTACGGTTATGGGACGTGGACAATGCTTGAAGAGGACCTGCAAACACGTGGAATATTCGAACGACGCGTGCTGAGGACCATCTTTGGCGGTGTAAGTGAAAACAGTGTATGGAGGAGAAAGATGAACAACGTGCTGGTGCAGCTCTATAGCGAACACGGTATCCAGAAAGTCGCTGAGGCTGGAATGTCGGGCAACAACCCCGCGAAAACGGCGTTTGCCTCGAATTCGACCGGTACCAGAGCAGAGGAGCGTAGTGAGCCAGGTGGTTAAACCAAGTGGAGCAAGACCTTGGAAGAGTGGAACATTCGAGCAACTGGAGACAAGCAGCCCTCAACCGTAACAAGTTCTGTTACCCCAGATATCATTTTGATTTCAGCTGTTATCACCATTTGGTAATTTTGTGATCATATGTTATCACTTTTAAAATACTATTTGTGACAAATGATACTAGTTGAATCCTAATTTTATTGTTATGTTATGTATTCTCCGTGTGTGGAGTAACGATTATGATGTAGAAGAAGATGTTCGCTCATCACCATCACAAGCGTGTACAGTAATGTTTGCTAGAATGAAAGATATGAAGGGAAAGTGTTGAAAGTTCCGTCAATGTGCGGCAGGTTGGAAATAGAACAGATGTTTTTTTTTTGGAAATTGAGCGAAAGCACATGTGTACAGTGGTACTCGAACCAAAGACGTCCCACAGCCTGTTGAAGTGGCGGACTTGTCCGTGCTTCGACCTGCCCCACAGTGGGATGTTAGGTTAAAAGTTGATGTCTTTGGTTCGAGTACCATGTGCTTTCTCTCAATTTCCGAAAAAAAACATCTGTTCTATTTCCAACCTGCCGCACACTGACGGAACTTTCAACACTTTCTCTTCATATCTTTCAAACATTAATGTTCACTCTTGGTGCCTCAAGGTGATTAGCAAACATCTCCTTCTATTTATAATATTTATATAAAATAATAAAAAAATACTACGAATGCTACGTGTATTTAAGGTGCCTTAGATTTTTAACTCAACTTTAAAGTAACTTTTTTGAATTAAAATACTACATTCTTCATATTGAAAAAGTCAAATCTCATACGAAACTTAAAAATGATAGCCGTAAAACTAAACGATTTAAAAAAAACTGAAACTTCTCAGGAATGGTTTTCGGAATATATCAAATCATAATTTTGTAGTTAAATTTGTAAATTGTAATTTTTTTTTGAAAATCAACATAGCCTGATGCAACATCTAGCAGATTTTTCTCATTTCAAATATTTCAATATTCCAGCATGCCGTGGAATAGATTCCATTTAGTTTTTCTTGAAATAGTTTATGAAAGAAAACAGTTTGATTGTATTGGGAGTTTCGTTTTTCCTAAAATAATAAGTCGTTTTTTATAATTTAAAATATTGTGATTTGCTAACAGTTGAAATTGGAACTTTGTTTGTTTGGAAATGTTAGGGAAACAATGAACTATCATTGGAGATTTCTTCTTCATTCAATCATGAACAGCTCTTTTGGATTTAGAAATTTTCAATTTGCTTCCATATCTTTTGGAAGTTTGAGCTTAGGTTGCCCCTAAAAAAATTAAAATTAAAAAAAAATCAACTATCAAGAGAGATTTTTGTCTTCCGATCATTCATTAGCAGTCTCTTTGAATTTAGTTCAGAAGGTGATTCCAAGTAAGATGAAACAAATAAATGAATTATCAAGCACTCAGCCAGTTTAGAGACCAATTCGGCTTAATGACCCATCTGGCCTAACAGAATTAAGCCTAATGGCATTCGGCAAAATGACCCATCACCTCCACACCATTACCTTCATAATGAATTTTTCGGTGTAGTTGGCTTTTGATTTTGCTTGTTCGCGACAAAATCTGGACAGATTAAATTTGACATAAAACTAATTTGCTGTTAGTTCAATCCAAGATGCATTTTTTATTCATTAATTTATGCATTATTAGTCACCTTAAAACTAATTACAGTTACCTAATAAGGCTGCATGCAAAACCTACGGGCTTTTGAGTTTACTCCAGCCATTAGGGTCTGTGCAGACTTCCATGCAACCGATTTAGCTGCTTTTTTTCCAAGTTAGTAGTAGCCAATGTTTCTATAGTTGTAGTTTGTTGTTTATATTGAGAGAGTTCTCTCTTCGCGAGAGCCCAATACCACTCGATAGGTCGCAACTCCGGGCAGTTAGGTGGATTTGCCTCTTTTGATACGACATGGACATTCGCTTTATACCATCCGAAAACATCTTTGGCGTAGAGCGTTATGGATGCGTAGGAATGGTAACAATAGCTTTTTTAGGCATTCTTCACGGTATATTTCCTTTTTTACCGTTCCGGCAGTAATTAAGCTTTGGCTTGCCCGACCACAGCCGTTCCATTGCATGGCAGTATAAAAAGTTTCATCATCCATTATCACGCAGGAAAACTTCGTCAAATATTCGCGATACACTTGCGAGGTCGGGTTTTAGCCGTCACATTCATGTTAGGTAAAGCAGAAGTCGTATGCCAAAGATAAATCCAAATGAGCGGGAGATAGTTTCTCTCCCATGTAGGGGATTTGGAAGTGTGAATAGACAGTTCGTTAGAACCATTTAAGCTACCGGTAGTATATGAGCACAATCAAGCGCACATTCTTTTGCCTGTCAAGGTGGAGGATTCGTCCCTGCCTTAACCTACTCCGCATGGGGATGCTTAGCCAGAGATTGTGTGCTTGTTTCGAAATACTACCTCACAATGCCCTCCTCTAAATTTTAAAAACTACTTCTTTTCAATTTTCACATCCTGCCGTGCGCTAAAGGAACAATCAATACTTTCTCTTAACAACTTTGTTCTAGCAAATAAAAAGTGCTGTCTACTCGGCTTTACCTTCGCGTCCTTCTGGTGGTTCCTGAGATCCGTTTTTGTTCCGCTTCCAGCCTTCCTGGCTGTTGTCAATCGTTTATCGAAAGATTTAAGAATGTTATGGAAAACCAAGCTTTTTTGCAAGTTTTCTTACTGACAGTTCGGATTTTCATTGCCGACCGTACACAATTGCTTTTTGCACTTGCTCTTCTCTCGACACCATCTTCGATCTGAAAGCTTGTAGTATCACCAAAAATTGATTTTACACAACGAACAGACATACGTTCATCATTGTGCAAAATGTTTAATGCGTTGATGAAGTATTTCCAAAGATATCCGTACTTAGGGGTGTCCAGATTTTGTCGCGAACAAACCTTAATCATAATTGGTTCAAAAGGTTTGTTGTACAGTTTCCGAGCCCTTGGTTTCACAGATTCAGCCTGTTTGGTGTTTCGTTATGGCTACTTTCGGCTCCGACGAATCGGCAGGCTCATTTTGCAGGTCAGCGGTATTGAAAAAAAATGGTATCAACAACAGAACGCAGCCAAAACAAGGTTGAATACTGCACGCAATTTGAACTGAAAGTTAATTTATCTTTAATTATCGTTACAAGGGGGGGAGGGGTTCAGGGAAGGAACCACATCCCCTAGTAATCGAAATAACATAAGCTTGATGATGGTTTGTGGTAGAGAAATACATGTGCCGGAAAATACTTCCGCATCTTTTTAGGTAGATTTTATTACAATGAATTAGTTTGGCATTATCTTAACAAAGAAAGCTGCTCAAGTGAACATATAAAATAGCTGACTGCTGATGAACTGTCAAATTAATTTTAAATTACTTGGACAATTATGCGTGATCAATCAAATTCTGAAACAATGCATTTGCGTTGATTGATTCCACCGAGCTCATTCCTTGGCTCATGAAGCATCAATACGCCGAATGCACTGAGACGATGCAACGTCAAAGTGCAGTGTAATAAGCGATTGTGCATTTCTAATCGCACGAATAATTAACTCAATGCGCAACGCTCTCATTTCGTTTGATGTTCGATTTTTGTTTTTGGTCTTTTTTTTTTGTAATTGGAGTTCAAATGAAAACCATCAAAGAGACAAACATAAATGGGAAAAGTGGAACTTTAAAGCAATGATAACAGAACAGAAAACCAAAACTTGACCGGGTTGCTGGGATTTCAAACCAGTTCTGCATGTTTGACACACGCACTGCAAGCCTAAACATTGGAAAGGCATCGAACCCTCAGCCTTTACCCGATTGCATCAAACGGCTGCCCACGATTTCGACGAAATGGCAAACCTCTCAGAAGTCCGTCTTGTTCATCACAAATTTGGACAGCCGGTGAACGGTACATTGTCACAATTCCCGACCTTGTGCAACTGCAATCGAACGGACTAAAGACGAAGCGCGATGCGTGTGGTGAGGGGAGGGGCAACACATTAGCAATTACAAAATCAAAAAAGAACTACCGCAATTTGAGTTCGAGTGTGCTGCGTTCGTCCATCATTCTGCCCACTCCACGCCTAGGTCAACCGGCGAGCTTTTGCGCCGATGCCAATGTCAAAGCTTCTTACTCACTCGTTCGCATAGCTGAGAAAACCTGATTTGCGCAGCGTCGTCGATCTCATTCACATGCGCGCGCGTTCAATATTCGAATTTCAGAATTAAACAATCGGCCCGTACTCCTTCTTTCGGTTTCTCGGCCGGTTGCGGGTCCGTTGGGGGGCTCGAATTGTGGCGACCGTTACAGTCCTGCGCAGTTTAGTTCGAACGAAAGACGGTGCAAGTGTCGCAGGAGCCGGAGAAAATGCAAATAGCGCGATGTCCACGTCAGTTGGAAGCAGTGATTCGCTCGTGTTTGGTGTGTTGTTGATGTTGTTGTTGCAACTATCGTGCAACGGCGGTGTCCAGTCCAAGGCCATCGGGAGTGCGACCTCGTTGGAGTTGCAAGAGGAAAGCGTTGATTTAGCGACGGAGGAAACGATTAAACAGACGACGACGGATGAGATTCCTATAATCGATAGGAAAAACGTGGCCTTAAGCGTTCCGGATGGGCTGTTTGCATCGACGGCAAATTTAACGCTGCGATTGAGGGAACTTCTCGGGCAGTTGATATTGGTAAGAGATCAATCACCCTTGGATTGAATGTAGGTTAGGGGAGTGTGCATCGATGTTGACAACAATAACAAATGGATCCTGAAAGATTTGTGAGTGATTGACGTGAATGTTTTGGTGATGCTGTCATCATAAACCGCCTACTTCGATTTTGCACTTTTCGATGAGGTGAGAAGGTTTCGAGTGATATTACTTGTGAGAAATAGTTTGACGACATCGAAATCGTTCCCCAAGTGTTGTGTTGATATCGGTACCTGACCATCAGACCAGACGCACCGTTTATTCCGTAGTTGCGAAAAGCTTGATGAAGATCCAAACTTTTGAGTGCTCTTCGTTGCTACGCACCACAGAGTACCCGTTTGAATTGAACATCTGAAGTTTAGTGCGTGCGGCTTATCTGGTTACGTCTCAATACATTTCTCAACCTTTAAGAGTATCTTTACTTCTTCTTGCCTTTCGCTTTTGTTGTGACAGTTTTATCGGCTTTCAAGCTAGCTTTTGAAGTGGACTTTCAAAACTCTGGACTACGAGTCAAGGTAACATGGTTTTGTAAATTGTGTTGTAGATTAATTACAAATTGCAATAACGTTTTAATGGCATCAAAAATTGATCGTAGTCAACACTACAGGGTGCGGCAGGAAAAACTACGAAAATTTTAGCAATATTATAAACAATTTCGAATTCAGTTAATTTTATGAGGTTCAAGCAACTTAACTTGATGTCCTCCATTTTTAACAAAGCCGGAAGCTAAAACACACCTTTCGAACATAGTCCTTCGACATCGACAGCCATGTGTGCGTTATGACAGACTTCGTGGTCTACAAACTAAATAAGCTGAGATGTTTTACAGGTTTGTTCTGCAACAAACACTCCAATAAAATAATCCAACGGGTTATGGCTGGACAGCTAGGGGGCACACATTGTTCATCGAAAAAAATCATGTTTTTATCAGCCTCCACTCATTTGGTCCGAAAATACCGATGTACTGTTCCGTATTGATATTGAAAGCGTCATCAATTAAAACAGGCTGCATTTTCAAACCGGTGGACCCCCCCAAGCCAAACGTCATGACACCAACCGGATGTTTGGTTTGGAACTTGAGCTTTACTTCCTTCATAATATAGTATACTGTCCTTCATAATATGTATACTGTTATACTGTTGTGTATGAAAGCTTAAGTGATATCGGTCGTGAAAATTCACTCTTGTTTACCGTGTCATATAAGTTATAAAATCGCTAATCCGTTGTTTTTGAGTTTGTCTATTGTGCGGCTTATCTATATTATTAGTGTTCGCATAATTCGTCGCGCCGTAGTGATATTAAACCGAATGAAATTATCGGTCAATTGATGTGTCGAAGTGTTTTTGTTTTGTGTTGCGAAGCTCATTATCAATCCTATACCTACCTCTCACGTCGATTTTTTCGATCGCAGCGACATCTGGCGGATTCCAAAGTAAACTTCCAGCCAAGCTTTGCCACCCGCTTTACGTAGAGTCGACTATTCAGCAAAGCTTACATATCGTCCATCTGCCGGCCACTAGCAAAAATGGATTCAAGTTGCAGCCAGTGCACTAAGCCGATCAAAACTATTGAGGTCATTCAGTGCGGATTTTGCCACCAATCTGCACACCTTAAATGTGTTGGTCTGAAAAGACCGAGCATGGAAACCGTAAATGAAAACACGAACATTTTATGGTTCTGTGACCATTGCATAGATCATCTCGAGTACCTGAAACAAAACCCCATAAAATCGACTAAAGATGTTGTGGATGCCGTTTCGAAGCTTTTCGTGATTCACTGAATGAATTGAAAACTGGAATCAAGGAAAATAATGAGCTCACAAAGTCATTGGCCGAAAAACGGCAATCCAATGATTCAACTGGTCTGGATCGAGGTCGTACTGCATGGCCAAGTATTAAAAGAAACAGAAATATTGTTGCGAAAGATACACCGAAATCACGCCCCGATTCGGTGCTGCTTGGAGGTACAAAAACGATTGAAAATGGGAGTCTAACAGTGGAGACCGTTGCGAAGCCACCAGAGAGGTTTTGGCTATATTTGTCCAGGATTGCTCCACATGTTACGGAGGAGGATATCGGCGAGCTTGTGAAAAATTGCCTACAAACACAGCAGTCTATCGAAGTGCGGAAACTTGTACGTAAAGATGCCGACTTGAAACAGTTCGCCTTCATCTCGTTCAAAGTGGGACTTGAAAAAGTGTCGAAGGATAAAGCACTTGACCCATCTATCTGGCCGAAGGGAGTTTACTTTAGGGAGTTTGAGAACTTCCAAACAGAACGGGATTTTTGGGGGCAGGCGAAATTTCCTCGAATCGACTTTGGGAACCTTTCGATGATTGTCTCCTTGCCAGCTGTCAACCATACTCCGATGGAATAACCAATCAACAATCATCATCAGTTCATCAATATGCCGTCTTCATCAGTCATCAACAGATTGGACAGAGTCATCAACCGAGACGCACCGCAGAAAGCTTCTTGAAGCCCCTGATCTCCTCAACTCAGTCCCTCTGTGTGCTGCCGGCGATCATCTCAGTCGTCTCGGTCCTGCAGTTGAGGAACGTGAAGGGGTCTTCCAAAAAAGCTTGCAAAGGCAAGTACGATTTGAATTTCAATGTTGAAGAACATACTCTTGGTGATGCTCCTTCCCGTTTCTACAGCATAACTCATCCATATCGCCATGACGGAATTGCATCAAGAACCTGCTACCGCCACTCTTTGCCGGAACGCATAATATCAACCAGTATTATGGAAGCCCCTAGTCCTAGTGATGCTTCTTCCCGCTTCTACAGCTTATCTACTCCGAATCGCCATGATGGAAATCTATTGAGAACCCGCTGTCCCCATTCATCACCGGAACGCACCATGTCAACAAGTACTATGGAAGCCCCTAGTCCTCCCATTACAGTCGTGCCACTGCAGCCAACGTCCTCCAGTCGTTCCGGGCCTGTGTGTGGGTTGGATGATGGGGTCTTCCAAGCACCGATTGAAGGCAAGTATGGTCAGCCTCAGACCTCGAATCTTCCTACCCACAACTCTTCTCTGCCTGACGTTCCTTCAAGTTTCAGTACACCTGAACCAGCTATGAACAGTGGCTCTGGAGCCGCTCACACGACTGCTGATCTGCGAATTTACTACCAGAATGTTCGCGGTCTAAGGACAAAAACTGATGATGTGTTCCTCTCACATCCGAATTGGACTACGATATCTACGTTTTCACCGAAACATGGCTAGACGATCAAATACAATCTCGACAGGTGTTCTGCGGTGATTACAGTGTATTTCGCGTTGATCGTTGCTCTACGCAAAGCTCCCGCCGCCGTGGAGGTGGTGTTTTGATCGCCGTTAACGAAAGATTTGGATCATCACTCGTTCAACATCCTTACAGCACTAATATCGAACATCTGTGGGTAAAAGTTACTGGTCCAGCGACTGATTTGTTTGTCGGCGTCCTGTATATTCCACCGGAAAAAAGTCAGGACATAATACACATGCAATCTCACCTTGATGCCGTATCTGAAGTCTGTAGTTTGCAGAGGGATACGAGCCCAATGATTATATTTGGGGATTTCAATCAACCTCGTGTCGTATGGCAATCAAGCATCAGGTACGCTTTCGTTGATCCACTTCAGTCACAGATTTCTACAGCTACTCAAACTCTTCTCGACAACATGGCATTTCACGGACTACGGCAACGCAACCTAATTCGCAACAGCAATGATCGCATATTAGACCTTATCTTCAGCAACGACACAAACATGACCAATGGATTTGCTACGCTAGCGACAGAACATGTGGTCCCCTCGATCGCTACCATCCAGCTCTAGAATTCTCTGTGGCATTTCCATCACCAGTTTTGTATCACGAAGAAGTAGATCTCTCGGGCCGTGACTTCCGTCGTGGCGATTTTGAAACGATGAACGCTCTACTTTCGCAGAGTAATTGGTCCACAGTTTATGAGAGCGTGAATGTGGATACTGCAATTAGTTCATTCAACAGTATCCTTCTTAACTGTATCATCCAAACAGTCCCGTTGAACAGACCGCCAATAAAACCGGCATGGTCCAACCCACATCTCGGTATTCTGCGTCGTCGACGTTTCAGGTTGCTGCAGCAGTACTGTCGCCGAAGGTGTCCGTTCTCAAAACGACAATTTGATGAGGCAAGTCGTATCTACCGGGGATACAACCGTTTTCTATACAAACGCTACGTGAGAAGAAAGCAAGAGGATCTTCGTCGTAACCCAAAGCGATTCTGGAGTTTTGTCAATTCGAAGCGAAAGGAGACCGGACTTCCCTCATCGATGCACCTTGGTGACGTCAACGCAAGCAGTGCCAGTGAAAAATGTGATCTTTTTGCCCAGCAGTTTTCCAACGTGTATGTGAGTCATGTGCCAACCGCCGAGGAAATTGATGCTGCCAATCATATTGTACCACGAGATGTGGTTGATCTAGATGTCTTCCAAGTTGATGAGCAAATGGTGGAGTTTGCGTTACAGAAGCTTAAGGCGTCCTATTGTCCTGGTCCCGATGGAATCCCTGCCTGCATCTTCAAAAAATGTGGTGCTTCGTTGATGGCACCACTCGTAGCTGTTTTCAACCAATCGCTTCAACAGCAGAAGTTTCCAGTTGTTTGGAAGAGGTCCCATATGCGGCCTGTTTTTAAGAAGGGTGACAAGACGGATGTATCCAACTACCGTGGAATAACTTCCCTTTCAGCGGGCTCAAAATGCTTGAAAACCATCGTATACAAAGTGATGTTCTGTTCGTGCAGCGCTTACATTAGCGAAAAACAGCATGGTTTCTTCCCAAAGCGATCGGTGGACAGTAATTTATGCAATTTCGCATCGACCTGCATCAGCGCTATGAACAACGGTGCCCAAGTAGATGCTGTATATACCGATATCAAGGCTGCCTTCGACACTGTGAACCATGATGTTCTTCTAGCCAAACTACTTCGACTGGGTGTTTCGGAAAGGATGTGTAATTGGCTACGTTCGTACCTTGGCAATAGAAGCCTCTGTGTGAAGATAGGATCAGTAGAATCTCTGTCCTACACTCCTGAATCCGGTGTGCCACAGGGAAGCAATTTAGGTCCACTGCTGTTCTCGTTATTTTTTAACGATGTGACTATTCTGCTTGCAAATGGAGGTTTACTTATCTATGCCGATGATCTGAAGGTTTTCCTTGTCATTTGTAACGAAGCGGATTGCAGAGAACTTCAGGAACTTCTAAACTGCTTTGCGCAGTGGTGCTGCATTAACTACCTGCGAATAAGTGTCCCCAAGTGCTGTATCATTTCCCACTGCCGGCGAAAGTCCCCAATTCTGTACGACTACAACATAGATGGGCAGCAACTTGAACGTGTGGAAAAGGTTAGAGATCTCGGCGTGCTGTTGGATTGCAAATTGACATTCAAACTCCACTACTCTGCCATCGTGGACAAAGCTAATCGTCAGTTAGGATTTATTTCAAAAATTAGCAAAGATTTCAACGATCCATTGTGTTTGCGGTCTCTCTACTGTTCACTAGTCAGATCCATTCTGGAATTTGCATCGATAGTGTGGTCACCGTATGAGGCAATTTGGAGCACGAGAATCGAAGCTGTTCAACGGAAGTTTGTCAGATACGCTCTCAGAAACCTACCGTGGCGTGACCCGTTAAATTTGCCGTCGTACGAGCAACGCTGTGCATTGCTGGGAATTGAACCACTGAATGTTCGTCGCAAAATTAACCGAGCGGTTTACGGAGCTAAAATAATCAAAGGCGAAGTTGATTGTCCCGCTCTGCTCGAGCGTGTTCGTTTTTACGCCCCGGAACGTCTTTTGCGATCCAGAGAATTGTTACAGGTACCACCAAGGAATACTGACTATGCAGCAAATGATCCCATCAATTCTATATGTAGACTATTTGTAGAAGCATGTAATGTTTTTGATTTTAATTTGACGACTGAGACATTTAGACAACGCTTGTATAGTTCGCGTATTTTTAATTAATTAGTTTAAATTTATTTCATTAAGACCACGATGTCAGATGAAAACAATCATAATAAATAAATAAATAAATAAATAAATAAATATGTGGTAAATAATATCCTCAAGTTTCTTCGGTGGAATGAACCGGTTTATGTGGTGTTGGGCACAGCATCGATGCCGAAAAGTTTCTCGTTGGAGAACAGGATTATCATTTTTTTTCTTCTCTAAGAAAAAAAAATCTCTCCGAAAAATTTTCTCGTAGTTCCGTCTCCATCATCAAGTAGCATTTAATTCTAGCTCTGGAAGATGCGTAAAGGAATTTTTTGATGATTCTTCAGACGGATTTTTTTTTCAGAAATGTGGGCTTCCTTGCAAGTTTCCCAATGGAACGTATCGGGATGATAGCAATATTTGCATGGACAGATTTGATCACGTTTGGAGTACGTGCATGCCGCGAACCTCCACTTCCCGGCGTCCATTGCTAGTGACATCCTTCAGAGACTTTATGATGTAATAAACTGTGGTCAAATGACAGCCTACCATTGGCGTAGCCAGCCCTCCGTAGTTGCCCCTAACTTTTAAAACATTTTTAGAATTTAATGTTTGCTTCAATTTTTTATTATTTAGTGTTAATGTTTGATAGATTGCCCCTTTGCCTCAATACAAAAGTACTAAATAGTCTCGATTTTGTGACAAGATGGAGCAAAACATGGCCAAAAGTGGACATCCGTGAGATTTTTTTTATAACACTCTTTCCTTTAATCGAGAACCCTACCTAGCTTACCTAACGTATCTAAACAAATATCTCTAAACAGCAATGTCAACTATTAGACGAGCATTGCTTGCCTTTTTCCCGCTAGATTAAAAATGAAAAACCTATGCTCAATTCGATTTTCAGTTTTTGACAAAAATCTGAATATTTAAACCAATGTTATAGCTTTTAGAAGCCAAATAATACTTGATTTAGAAACATAATTCATAGTTGAAAAGTGTATCAACGGAAAATTTTAACTATTCGTGATATGGGCCAAACCCAGGGGGTTAGTCACTGTGCTACCTTGTGTTTGTGTTTCAGTGTATCGGAAGGTGTTTCTGTTCAACCTATCTAACAATACTACAGTTGAAAATTTATGCTATTTGGCAACCATGGATTAATTGACGTTTTTCTACGAACACTTACGCATCCTACGTTAAACTTACGATTATATTCTAGGTATACCCTGCCTGCATTTGTTCAATATTAATACCTATTTCTGATTTGAACCTATTTATACAAACAGTGCTATAGGAGCCAATCACAAAATGGGATAGTGGTTTACTTGCTCCAGGATATGGTGGTACCATAGACTAACTCTAAGACCAGTAGGTCCCGAACAAATATGATTTTTTTCTTGGCTCAGTCAGTACTAGTACATCGGCTCCAAACTCGGTCCCAAGCTTAATAATGCGCCCCTAAGATTGAACTCACACGAACACACCAAGGGGTTCTACAATGGTGAACCGATTTCAAATCGCTAGTTGCATATTGATTGTTGGTGGTACGGCGAGCATGACAAACCAATATTATGGATCACAATTAATTGTGATCCGCACCACTGGACCACTAGCCCGGCGAAGCCCCACATCTCACCAAGAAGCACTCGATCGCTCACGCCATGACCGATAGCAAAAAACTGCGTAGTAAAGCATCGACCCAACCTTCACAGCCGATGCTCGAAACAAACTTTTTTTTCGTAATCTTTCAATTTTTACAACTGTATCAATCCTGTAGAAGCTTCTTGAGAACAATCTACGCGAATCCATTTAAAATTGCGATTGAGGGATTTGGTAAAAGTAAGAGTGCGTAGCATCATTTCGTGCTTTCTGGCTACTTTATACTTCTATTGATGTCCAGGCTCAACGGTTTAGCACCAACCGGGGGAGACTTGATCCTATACCCAATGATATCATTATCTCCAATCCGCTCAATCAATCGTTATGTTCTGTGATATATTGGGTGGATTAATATTATTTGAGATAGCTCAATACAGACGTCATTAAAATTTTGCAGATTGACAGCCAATCCGTGAAGAGCCACCTAGTACCTTATAGTAAGATGCTTTAAAGCGGACCGGAAGATTTTTTTTCTGTTTACATGGGCAAAAAACGGTACACGGTGTTGCTTTGTCAATATATTGACTGAAAATTTATTATCGTAAGTAAGCTCGTTTCGAAAACATGGATTTTGTACATATAACAAATGTCTTGTATGAAACATTTTTAATGCTTCTCATCTAGTGAAATGCTATCATGACACCTCTTTGTACAAGGCATGAAATGAATTTCATGAAGATCAACCAATAGCTGCTTCTCTTCAATCGTACTCATACATGTTGGTATTGCTGCTCGGGTGGGCTTGAATCTTTAATTATTTTTTTTCTTGTCGATACACAAGATCTATCAGTCAATCATGCAACCATCAGAGTAACGTTTCTTTTTCATTGATAACAAAATATTCGTAGCAGTTTATATTGTTTGCGTACAATGCACGAATGTTCTATCTGTGTCAATAAATGCTTCGTATCTTAAACAGTTACGCGTGCGGCATTGAGTACGAAGGTAGCTTCTTAAAAAGTACAAATCGATTTACAACGAATACAACGAATACATTTGTTAGTTCTACCTTCGGTTTCGTAATAAAAATGAAATTTAATATTCAGTGTGGGTGAGAGGGTTGTGGAGCAAAAGTACATTTTCAGTACAAACTGTGAACAAATTCGGTGGTTATCCCAAGCAAAAATCCAACACGACTGTTAAGTGAATGTATCGACACATGACAGTACCCGCTAGATTTTAGCATAATTGCTATTTAATGTGGTTCGGTTTTGAAACATGTGAAAAACCAAAGGTTTTTAAAATCCTTTTTGTTTTTTTTTAAATTCCAGAACAAGCTTAGAATTGTTGAATCTTGTTGCCAAAATTTGACGGGTATTATAAAGTACTTTAGGTAATCGTAGAGAAGATAGTCCACCCGTCGTTCAAGCGGATTGTCACAAAACGAGGGCTTGAATCCTGCTCCAGCCGGTGGAACATGAAAATGTCCCTACTCTACTGGTCCACCGAGCGTTGTGTTGTCCGTTGTATAATGTTATGTGTTCAGGGTGTGCAACCACTGCAGCTGGTTGAAGACGGTGTAATTATCACTCTCTCTCATTCTCTCTCTCTCTCTCTCTCTCTCTCTCTCTCTCTCTCTAAAAAAATATCTTGCCAAACCCTATTTGAAATCCTGGCTACGCCTATGTACCCTACAACATTGACCATCTCTTACGGCGTCCTCTGAGCAAGCAGCAAACTCATAATTAGAGTCATACAACTTCAATTTCAATTGAAAGTTGCCTTAGATGAACTTAACATTCAATCTTCTTTTGACAGCAACTTCTTAGTCTGCTTCTTCAAAACAATCTTCAAACAGAAAATTTCAACTAAGCTTTTAATTCATCGGTGTTTATTTTAGCCTTCAGTTTCAAACAGGAAGCAGGACAATTTAAATTCAAATCAGATAAAGTAATTGTAGCACCCAAAATAATAATCAACCATTTTATGAAATGATAAATGAAATGTCTGATAGTTAAGTTGCTTTCACTCGATTCCAACAAATGCAATTTGTTGCACACGCTTGCCAACTCGGGGAGCTTCTTATCGAGCAAAGTTACAGCAATGCGTGCATTGTCAAATGAGAATACTTCTAGCAACACCGGCACGCATATTTTGTTGTATTCGCCAACCACCGCTCGAGTGGGAGGAACGAACATGCATCCAGGCGCGAACATTTTTTTCCCCAATTTACTATGTAAATTTTTAAAAGCAAACCGTTGAAAAAATCAACGCCACCTAATCTAGGTTTCACCAAACTAAAATTGACAGACTATCAAATCTCAAGGCGCGCTAGTGGCGCCGTCACCATACGATTCACCAAAACTAACGAAAACAAGCTGTAATTTTAAAATCGCAGTTACAGAAATTTACACGCGGAGGGCACTCCAGCTTGGATGTTTGTTCTTTGTGGTTTAGGCTTACTCACGTTTGACAGGAAATGAATTGGGGTGAATCGGACAGGAAATGATTTGGGAGTGCTAATTGAGGCGGTGTGAAATGAATACAAAAGCGATTCATTTTCAATTTAATGCCTCGGTGATGGGGGGCCCTTCTCGTGATCACTTTTTTGGCGTAAACTTTTACAAATGAGCAAAATATTGAAACAATGCCGATCTGATTCCGATTCAATTTTGATGCAGCACTTGAATGTGAACATAAACAAATACACTGTCAATAGAAATAAGTCATTTGTTTAACAAATTAAACCAATATTAAAGTTACACGTTTTCGCATCTTTTCCTATTGAGGAATCCAACTTGAAAGAAGAAGAAAACACTGAGTGGTGATAAATGTGACAGCTCCCATGTTAAAGTATGGGACGAAACCTTTAAAATGTAGCTAGAAAATTCAAATGAAATTCTAATTGTAAGCGGTTTGTTGTATGATGTAAGAAAAATCCAAACCTGCACAATAGGGGCATTATTATAATTTTATTTTTATTTTGTGGAAAATGTCTTAACTGCGTAGTTTTGGATTTTTCTTAGATCATACAACAGACCGCTTTTAATTAGAATTTCATTTGAATTTTCTAGCTGCATTTTAAAAGTTTCGTCCTATACTTCAACATAGGAGCTGTCAGATTTATCACCACTCGGTGTCTTCTCTTTTTTCAACCTGGATTCCAAATAAGTTTATTTTTATTTTTAAGTGTACAATGGAAGTAAAAGTTATAATTTTTTGTTTTTCAATTGTATTCAGAAATATATTGGACGGCGACCCCGGCGTAGTGGTTAACATCCATATTTCTCACACCAAAGCCAGGAGTTCAAATGTCACCCCGGACAAGCTACGAAAATACGGCTGGAAATCTCGATAATCAAGAAACTTACTAGAAATATATTGGTAATTCGGATCAAAGATCCAAGTGAATCCTAGTGGTTCATAGATCCAAGTGGATGAATTATTTCTGTTGAATGGATGTCTTTTGACTTTAGAAATTTTTCGAGAGCAATGCCCTAAAACCTACAAGCGCAGCCAGTTTCCTGTTTATGGAGTCAAGGGAGTTTAATTGGACCACATTCAACAACTTATCGAATGTCAATGAATGGCACAGACATAGATTCAAGTACAAGCTAATAAATGCGAATTAAACAATGTTGGAAACACCTAGCTAACTAGTGCCGCCTTAAACCTGACAGTTTGCCTCGCAATCCATTTTTCCACCCATCAATTGAAACAAATTGGTGGCACCATCTGTCAAAGGAGAAGATTTCTCTGTTGAAGTTTGAAGACATTTTCTCGAGTTTATTGGTGATTCTTTAAACAATTGTTTCAGTTTATTTTTGTTTTATTTTCTTTTTTTCTTAATAACTCATTTGTAAGCAGTAGTATCATTAAAAAGCCTGCTGCTTCTGTCAAGCCATAAGCCAAATGTTTTAACTTAACGTTATAAGTTACTTCGTTTTTCCACATATAAGTGTTCAGCGACTCGTGTAGCGCTGCCAATAGAACCATCTTGTCTTAAAAATGGCAATCAAAATATATTTTGACATGGAGTTTTCATAAGGGCCAATGTCGCAAACGTAGACAATGGCTTCTTTCGTAAATTTCTTGAAAATGCAAACTCG
>JASCZW010007838.1:0-5000 GCA_034211315.2 Aedes japonicus
TAAGCCAAGCTTGCCGGCACCAGCACGCATTCATAAATCAATAAATTTTACACCAACGCCTCAATTTAAACAACCAATGAATTTTCAATTTCCGCCAAGAGATACACCGAGATTTCTTCCACCGGTATATCCCCTCGTCGACCAATGCCTTATTTTCAACACCCTCAGAGACCAAATATACCGCGTTTTAATCCCCCTCAAAACGTAGCTTCTCGACCAAACCAAGGAGCACTTCCAGCTCCAGAGCCGATGGATGTGGATAGATCTATCCGGTCAAAATTCGTCAACTATGTTAACCGACCACAAAATAGTTATAAAAATTTGCAAAAACCAAATTTCTCCCAAAACAACAGATTCACTCCAGCAGTTCCACCGAGAACAGCTAGAATAACTGAGCTAAGGAACATGGAGCAATATTATGAAGACCCTTACGGTCAGAACTTCTATGGTGAAAATTCAAATAATGGTTTCGACGAAGATGGTTCATACCATGCTTTTTATACACAAACCCCGAATTACGAAGGCCCATCATATTACTATCCTGAGGCTTCATTTGATGAATATTATCCGAATTATGATTATGCACCTTCGCACACAGACAACTCTCAAGAAATCGCTGAAAATAACGTAAAGCGAGATGATCGAGAATCGATCGATAATCTAAATTTTCAGTTGGAGATAAACCCTCACCCTCCAAAATAGAGAATAGAAATTTTATCCCCTACATTAGAATTCCTACCCGTCAAGGATTTGACCTGAAATTATTAATAGATACCGGCGCGAACAAAAATTACTTATGCCCACGATTTGTGAAAAATCCAATCAAACTTCCACAAGCCACCGCCGTGTCTAATATTGCAGGCAAACATATTATCGACGAGTATGTTAATTTTAACCCATTTCCGGATGTAACAGAAAAAGCCTTTAAATTTCACGTCTTTGATTTTCACAAATTCTTCCACGGACTGATAGGTTATGAAACCTTACAAGAATTGAATTCGAGCATCGATACCAAGGATAATTCGTTAACGGTCCTTGGAACAAAAATCCAAATGCACAAAAGGTATCCTGAACCTTTTACAAAGGAGATTTCGAGCGAATCAATTCACAACATAGAGATACCAGTTTCCGAGCAATCTGGCGAATTTTTGCTCGAAGATGATCTTGAAATTGATTCTAATCTTTTATAAGTGCTGGTTTATATCAAGCAACAAATCATAAAGCTGTTGTGAGTCTTAGGAACAGTTCAGAGGAAACTCGGACACTTTCATTAGAGTACCCACTTGAAATTACTCTCAACAATTTTGAATGTTGTACACAAGAGACCGAATTGAACTCTTCAGAAACTCAACCTGGTAGATTTAAAAACTTCTCGATCAGCTTCGGCTAGATCATCTAAACTCTGAAGAAAAAGAACAACTAACTGCCGTGATTAATGATAACCAAGACGTTTTTCATATGGATGACGAATCATTAACCGCAACCAATGTTGTTACTCATAAAATCATAACCACGGACGAAATCCCAGTCTACCAAAAAAGTTACCGATACCCGTATTGCCACAGGGAGGAAGTATGCAGACAAATTCAAAAAATGCTCAAGGAAAACATTATTCAACCATCTACTTCCCCATGGAACTCTCCCATCTGGGTCGTTCCGAAGAAAATTGACGCAGCTGGCACACAGAAATGGCGAATTGTAGTTGATTACAGGAAACTTAACAGCAAGACTGTGGACGACAAATTTCCCATTCCGAATATTACTGAGATATTAGATAAATTAGGTAGAAGTAGATATTTTACTACCTTAGATTTGGCCTCAGGATTCCACCAAATTCTGATGGATGAAGAAGATATTCAAAAGACAGCATTTTCGACTGAAAATGGTCACTATGAATACCTTAGAATGCCATTTGGGTTGAAAAACGCCCCAGCGACATTCCAAAGAACGATGAACGCTGTTCTCATGAGGCTTAGCTGGTAATATTTGTCTAGTGTACATGGACGATATCATCGTCTTTAGTTATAGCCTACAGGAACATTGCGCGAATTTGAATCGAGTTTTTGCAGCCCTTAAGAAAGTCAATTTGAAAATTCAGCTTGACAAAAGCGAATTTCTACAAAAGGAGGTTTCATTTCTTGGACACGTAGTGAACGAACAAGGTGTGAAACCCAATCCAGAAAAGATTGAAGCCATAAAAAATTGGCCAATTCCAAAAACTGAAAAAGATATCAAATCTTTCCTTGGTACTTTAGGTTACTATAGGAAATTTATTCGAGATTTTAGCCGCATAACAAAACCTTTGACACAGTGCCTTAGAAAAGATGAGGACGTGAGGCATACGCCTGAGTTTATCAAAGCCTTCGAGAAGTGCAAAGACATACTCAGTAGCAGTGCTATATTAATTCATCCAAATTTCGATACTCCTTTCGTTTTGACAACCGACGCTTCAAAATACGCCATTGGAGCCGTCTTATCACAAGGGCCTATAGGAAGAGACAAGCCCGTTGCCTTCGCGTCAAGAACTCTGAACAAAAGTGAGGAAAATTATTCTACAATCGAAAAGGAATTACTTGCCATCTACTGGGCAACAAAATATTTCCGACCATATCTCTTCGGACACAAATTCATTTTATATACTGATCATAAACCATTAACATGTGCTGTGAATCTCAAAGATCCATCAAGCAAAATCGCTAGATGGATGATCGCACTGTTGGATTATTCTTATGACATCAGATACCGTGCCGGAAAACAGAATGTTGTCGCTGACGGTCTTTCGAGGATTCCTCATGAAATAAACGTCAACGAAGAAGAAAACTCATCATCAGATGATGTAACACAGCATTCAGCAGACACAGATGACAGTGAGTTCATACCGTGTACTGAAAAATCAGTGAATATGTTTTCGAATCAAATTATTCTTAACATTGGACCAAACGAATGCGAAAGGACAGGTGAACAAGTGTTCCCCAAAATACTAAGACATACGTTTACCAAAGTAAACTTTGGCGTCCCACTCTTACTACGAATTTTCAAGGAATTTATGGATCCAAAACGTGTCAATTGTATCTATTGCCCTGAAAACCTTATTAATTCGATACAAGTAATTTTTAAAAATTATTTTTCCCGCGTTCGGACTTTTAAAGTCTTCATTTCCCAGAAATTTTTAATTGATCTCAGAACGATAGAGGAACAAAATGAAGTAATCGAAACTACGCACACCAGAGCTCATAGGGGCATTGACGAAAACTTGATGGTAATTAACCAAAAATATTTTTTTCCTAAAATGAAGAAAAAGATCAGAACACACGTCATATTGTGTGAAAGATGTAAAGCCGCCAAGTATGAACGACATCCATATAAAATAAGCCTCGCTAAAACTCCCATTCCAGAAAAACCGCTTGATATAGTGCATGTGGACTTTTTGATATGCCAACCAAATATATTCATGTCCGCAGTAGACAAATTATCCAAATTTGGAATGCTTATACCCATAAAATCGAGATCCATTCCCGACGTCCGTTCTGGACTTACAAAATTCTTTTCGACTTATGGATTACCGAAACTTATTGTATCCGACAATGAGCCGGCATTAAAATCAATTGAAGTAAGAGGTATGCTAGCAGATTTAGGAATTGAGACCTATTTTACACCTTCAAATAAAAGCGAAGTGAACGGAATTGTCGAACGTTTCCATTCAACCATTGAAGAAATGTTTCGCTGTAATAAAACGAAATATGAAGACTTGAATCATAAAGAACTCTTCAGAATTATTCTAGCCCTATATAATGATACTATTCACTCCTCAACTAAAATGCGACCCAAAGAAATATTCTTTGGAGTTAAAGAAGGGGAGACGAGGCCAAACAGTATCGAAGAAATTTTAAGAAAACAGAATGAAATATATGATGAAGCGACGTTAGCGCTCAACAGGAAACAAAAACAGGATTTGGAATTCCACAACCGGAAGAAAGAAGCAGACCCACTTTTAGAGGAAAATGCACCGGTATTCATCGCCCACCAAGGAATCAAGCGTAAATTGAAGGATAAGTATAAGCGATACCAAATCGCACGAAATAATAACAAGACCTTCCTAGATCAAACGGGAAGAAAAATTCATAAAACCAAAATTAGGCGTCAGAGAAAGTGACGCCTTGCGTTAGAGAAATGATATTTAGAACTATTTTTCTTCCAGATCAATCCTAACCGCAATGGCAGACATCACCATTACGGATCTATCCAGGCACGATGGATTAATCGCGTTTGAGGAGAGAGAAGCCAAAATCATAATATCACAACACTTCCATCTTCACATTGTGGACTTGGAAGAAGTTAAAACAAGCTTCATTAATATTCAATACGCTATAAAACTTTTCGAGCAACAAAATGCTTCGCAAAAATTTCATAAGACACTTGATGTCAGACTAAAACAACTTTCGGAAAATTATTATCGGCTTAGACCGACGAGAACCAAACGTGGTATTCTTAACCCACTTGGAACATTTATTAAATCTCTAACTGGCAACCTAGATGATAATGACTTGCAATTAATTAAACAAACTTTGGACGATTCTAAAACAAAAACTAATATGCTGATAGAAAACAATCAAAGACAGATACATGTAAACGAAGAATTCCAATCAAAGGTTAATGAAATTGTTAACCATGTAAATGATCAACAAGTGAAAATTTTAAGGAAGATCTCTAGAATTGTAAGTAACTTGAATAACCAAAATGATAATACCTTGAAAGGTATAGTTCACGATTTAATCTTCAATATGGACTTACTTAATAACCAACTGAAAGATATCTTCGAATCGATCCAACTAACTAGGATAGGGATTCTCCCTAAAGCAATATTGTCAGATTCTGAAACGAAATTTGCTATAAATAAAATGGAAGAACAAAATGTTACAATCAGTCATCCAGATCAAATTTACGAATTCATTAGTGTCGAAACTCATCATGAAAAGTTAAAAGTAATTTTCATCGTAAAA